>CAIGRT010178805.1:0-20383 GCA_903798405.1 Fraxinus platypoda
TAAATGTTAAATATAAAGAGTTTATCGAAGTACTTCAAAATTTGAACTCTCTAAATTTATAAATACTCTCCAAATGATAGAATATACTCTTTAAAAATAGAGAGAGTATTGGAGATGCTCTAAGGTAGAAATTGTAACATGTTTAATGTTTTAATCATTATATATTGTACTTATTTTATTTGTTTATTTAAAAAAAATATGCACGAAATATTCATTCGTGTATAACTTTAACTTCATCTACGTATTGTAGCAAGTCCCATACCCCAGCAAAGGTGGAGGATTTTTACAAATTTATAATTTGTGTGTGCAAGTTATTACATGACATCTGAGTAACAAAAAAATTGATTTACAACAAGCATCAAATGTTTTTCTCTTCACTAGAACATTAAGGAAAAGGATAATGTTCTTATCGAACTACTTTGTCAAAATTTTAAAAAATATATAAATTACTAGTCGTTCTTTCGTCATAATTTTTTTCTTGTTAATGTGAAATCTAATCTATTCATGAATAAAATTTTGCAATCCCTAATAAATAAGTACCAATAGATCTAGTGTAAATTAAACTCACTTGTTTATTGTACGAAGTATTATGATATAAAATGCAAATTGTAAGTAAAACAATATTTATTGATGATTTTCTTTCCCATATTGAACTGATTGCAAAAGAGGGGAAATCGACCACATTAAAATTACCTTTTGGGGAGGTCCATTTGATATTCAAAAACTGCTCAGCAACAATTGGACAAGTAGAGAATGTTGGGGCGAACCAAAAAAGTTTGTGCAGAGCCCAAGAAACCAAATAACTCAAAATATTAATTCTTCAACTTTGGTGTAATGACCCTTGAAAATTATTTGTCTACATAGACTGATTGTCATTATTTTTCCTCATTGCAAGACAAAAAGAAGTGGACTTGCATTCCCATTCTGTTTTTGCTGTCCAAATAATTATGAGGTTTTAAAGGACATTTTATCATTTCCATTTTGAAAAGTATATTGCTTGTCAATTCATATGATGAATATTCCGAGGACTACAAGTTTGAATTTTGGAATTTGGATGGATAAATAATTAATAAACAAGTTGGAACGAGATGTTTCCATAAAAGAAAATGCAAAAAAATGTGTACATTATTAGTAATGCTATTTATTTATCTTTAGTATTGAACACCAACAATAATGCATACACTATTTATATAATGATATACATAATTAATTATGTAATAGATTTAGAGGAAATTACACCTACACCTGATTTTAAAATACCATTTTCATAAATGACGTATCTAGTTTCATAATACAAAAATCGGGTTTTAATTAAAGATTTTTAAAAAAAAATTATTTTTATTTTTATATCTACCTACACTATCCAAACCCTAAACTAATTCATATCCTCTCTACTCTCTCACCGTCTCTCCACACACGGCGAGCAACCACCGTCGGTCCTTCTATATTCTCTCTGTCTCTCCACCTTCTCTCTTCTCCACTCTACTCCCTCTCCGTCGATAGCCCAGTCTCCACGAGACGGCACAACCTCGTCCGACGGCTTTGTGCAGATCCAGTGGTCTTGGTGCAGATCCGTTCTTCTTCTTCTTCTTCTTTTTTTTTTAAAATTTTTGATTGATGCGGTGGAGGTGTGCCGTGCGGTGTTGGTGGAGGTGTGAGGGTCGTTGCTTCGACGCGAAGTGTGAACGGGTGTGCGTACGGTGCTGTGGGTGCGCGCGCGCGCGGTGTTGTGGGTGAATGAACTGCTAACGGGAGTGTGCAAGCGTGCGGCGGCGGTTGCGGTTGCGGTTGGGTGTATGCTTGCGTAAGGCGACGGTTGCGGTTGGGTGTGTGCAGTGTCGTGACAATGGTCGTGGGTGGGATGAGATGGACGTGGGTGTTTGTGACCAATTATTTGGTTGATTGTGACCAATAATTGATTAATTTTTGACAAATTAATGATGTGTGACCTAAAAAATGTGAATGTGACTCACATTTTATTAAGTTATAATCGAGTTGTGACCAATAAAAGTAATATGTGACTTATAATTTGTTGTTTTGTGACCATAAAATAAGTTTTGTGACTTATAAATTTTGTGATTTTTGATCGATGAACAAATTGTGACTTTTAAATTTTTAATTTGTGACCGATGAACGAACNACCGATGAACGAACTGTGACCTATAAATTTTTTGAACTATGACATTAAAATTTTTGAATTGTGACCAAATTTCATAGATCCGTGACCTTTATATATTTATTAATAAAATATATAATTAATTAATTAAATTATAAATAAATTTGAATGACAACCTGATTTTTGAAATTTAAAACCTCTATCCTTAATTTTGAAATGGTGATACTTAAATACCTTATTTATTTATTGCTCTCATAGAAATATGCTTCATATGGCCAGGGGTTGTTCAACCAGTTCAGTTCATGGGGCATAGGGGTGTAGGCCCGACTTGTAGTAATGGTGGACCATATGTACAAATATATGAAAGAAAAGTTCTAGGGAAAATTAGGTCCAGTACTCAAGTTGGGCACGTGTAAGGAAAAATATGGCTCTTTTAAAATAATTCGAACAACAAGGTGGCCGTCAATTCCATCTAAGTTCATTCCAAACATCTCCCCCTTTGACATGACCTATTTTCCAATTTAGTCGTAGATTGGTACCCCATTGATCACATATGAGAGTGAGGGTAGGGCTCAAAAGTCGATATTGATCAAAGTGAAGATGAAATTGATACTGATGTGTAACCCTAAGGAGAAGATGAGATTGAGACCTAGAGTTCTACATACACTTCACATCATGAGATAATTCCTCGGTAGGTTGAACAGGAGTTTCTATTGTCTATAATGGAGAAATCTTTGGCTTCTTTGCACTTTGGTTTCTGGAGAGCCAATCACTAAGGCGCATATCGCATAAAGATCACTTAATTTGATTTCGCGTTGTCGTTTTACCTGAACTTAAGAAAAAAATGACTTTTTATTTTCACTGATCAAAAAGAATTTCCATCAACTTCCCCTATAATCAATTCAGTACCAATACCAAACCAAACAAGTCATACATTTCGATTCTCGGACTATTCTTCTAATCAACTAAAGTTAAATGAATGTTATTGAAACAATTTATTTATCCAAGGGCGTCTTTGGACTTCTCCATCATTAGAACAACCCACGCAATGCACGTGGAAGATGACACGACAAAAAAATCTACGTCCTAATCAATAATTGCTCTTCAGCAAAATAACAAATGGGGACCACATTTCATTTTCTACTTTTCCATTGTTTAATTCCTTCAGAGACTCACATATTTAAATATTTATAATATTTTATACCCATATCTTTTTTTTTAATGATTCAGGTGTCCAAGGTTCTCCCGACTAATCCCGACTCAGCAGTTATCATGCATCTTCAAACCCAAATGCTAGACATGGAGGCCACATAGAGATGTTAATGGTTGGGCAGAGCCGGCTCAGTCCATTTTCGAGAGGAACTGAGTTAAACCGAGTACCGATGGGCATCTTAAAAATTAAAATAATTTGGTTCCATATCGAAGTTATGGAATTGAACCAAAATCGTTCGATTCTGCTTCAGGAATTCGGTCCCCTCAATTGAAGTTCTCAAATTTACTAACAGATGCAAATGACATGTCTAACTATAAAAATTCTTAAACTATTTTGTATTAGAATTTAAATTCTCAACAATCTGTTCACTAAAATGAAATGCTATTGATTTACATTTTTCAAGTCTAACTAAAAGAAACAACAATTTATATCAACTTGTTAACTATTCGTTTGAATGAGTTCTTGAAAAATATGACCCAATCCACATTTTATACTTTGAGGATCTGAAAATGCTAACATGGAATGGATGAAAAGGACATAATGCCTCTTCTTAATTCAAAATGACATCTATGAAATTTAAAGGATCCATTGTCTAGGTTTATCAATAACACCATAATGAATTGAATATGACTCGATGCACTATGGTGAAAAAACAAGTTAAATGGTTTATCCATAGCATAAGTTTACAATTGAGGACCAAACCAAAACCAACAGGTTCTCAACTTCAATACTCATAACTGGTTATAACTTGAGTAATACCAGACGAACTAGCTTGTTCCGGTATGGTTCTGGTTCGGTCCAACCGTTCTAGTAACTTTTGTCCATCCCTAACCGTACGAGTTGGCTCATGCTTGTTTTGGGACGAGTTGAGCACGATCCAACTCATTTGATTTTTTAGGCTAGGTTCAACCACCTTTTTCACACTTTTTTTTTTCTCATATTAAAAATTCAAATTTTTATTTTTATTTTTGCTTTCTGGCTCCCGGACGAGCCAATGCAAGCCGACTAGTTGCCCTGATGAGCTCATCTCATGTCCATGACTTGCCTTCGGGACGAGCTGAACTAACAAATTCACGAGTAGCTCATCCCACTTAATATTCACTAGGCAATACGACCCGATTCTTAACATATCACATTTTGAGTTCACGTAAAATCAGAGTCAAATATAAAAATCGTTAACTAGCTAAACTTTTTTCCTTGTGTGACACATCCGACTCTAATTGCTACGATGTGGTTATTCATGACCAAGGCAAGACCTCCCTTACCAACCTCACCTCCTATGGAGATAAGCCCTAATCATAACACGGAAGTGTTAATATTTTCATACTTAGCTCAAACTCTGTCTAACTTATGTTCCTTGGACACCATCTCATTGAAGGATTGGATTATCTTATTTTGACCACTGCATCTCCCTTCTTTTGAGTAGTCTGACACATGCACTTATTTATTGAAGTTCTTCGCTCTAGGCATCAATGAGTGGCCGTAAGAGAATTTCAGGTCAACTTATATCTATTATTATTATCAATATTCATGAACTATTACAATAAAAATAGTTTAATTCTTAGTAATTATTGTCAATAACTTTGATATCAATTACATTGACATTTTTCCCTACTCCCTTCTTCTCATTGATTTCGGAATCAAATTAAAACACTACGATTTTCATTTAGAATTCAAAACTTAACTTGTTTTGACTTTTAAATACTTATAAATGAGTTCTTTCTCGACTAACCAAGTCATGTTGAACTCGAGCCATTGATATTTGGATGATGGAATCTAACCCCTTTATATAATCCTGATGTAGATGACAACTAATCTAGAAAAAATTAGGTACATGTTCAAGACGACCAAACATAGTTTGATTCTAGTATTTTCCGTAACAAAAATTACAAAATCATAAGTCATCGATAAAAATTGGCTGCATGGTTGCCTAAATATCACATACAGATATAGTATTCCACACGTTTGTCCTTCAAAAAAAATAAAAAAGATGATACATACGTGTGACATATATAAATATCTTTTCGGTTAAATTTTACAGTCGATTGTATCATTTGAATAATTGTGTTAGTTTTTATTTACCCTTCACTCTCTAAATTACTTGCGTGTTGGATTTAACCTTGCCGACCAAAAATTGGAATATACATAATTGAAATCTTTCCACTGACTGGGTTCATTTGTACCACATAAGTAGATAAGTTAAATCAGTCCAAAGTGGTCCTAAATCTACTATCTTACGCCCAATTGATAACTATAATTCATACGACAAAATATTAATAATTAGAACAAGCCATAACCTCTGTGTGTGTGAGAGGTAGGGCTCGACAAAACTGTCGAATCGTATCTGAACCAAATCAAATCGAATAGAGTGGTTTTTCTTAAGTTAAATACGTGAACGACTATTTGAATTGAGAACCGATAGGTTTGATTCGGTTCTCGATTCTAGACCAAGTACCGAAAAATCGAATAAGAACCGAATCTTCTTAATTTTTTATATTAAAAAAACCAAATTATTTTAGTTTTTCTAAATAAATTTGCCATCGAATTAATTGAGCCCAAAAATATCGTTTTTCTTTTTCATTTCCCAACTAATCAATTTAACCCAAACTCAAAATATGACTTTTTCTAGATTTGAATGCTTAAAGCAAATCAATGAGATGAAATCACTTATATTTTTATTATTTACTCTTTGGTAATTTGTATACATTGATCAATCAATCTTATTAGACAATTTGTTATTTATATAATTTTAAATTGGATTACGTTATTTTATAAGAGTTAAGATTAAATATGTTATTAGTTGATTTAATGCAGTGTTATTGTAAATATTAGAAAGTTTAATTATGGTACGGAACCTAATGAAATCGAAAATTCGAATTTGATTTCACTTACTAAATACCCGAAAATTCGAATTCGATTCGGTTATCTTTAGAATCGAACCGAACTAGACCAATTCCAGCTCTAGCGAGAGGGGTTGGGTTGGGGTGGGGTTTAAAGAAAGATATTTAAATAATTACATTTTACAATTCTTTCCTAATATGATCTTGTAAATGAATTTGTCAATCGAAGCTTGACAAAAGACTTGAATTCACATTTCGTCACTCTCTACTTATGAAAAATTGTACAGATATAACACTTTTGATCAAAATAAAATACGATCTTAAAGGACTTGTTGAACACGAAATTTAAATGCCTTTCGACGGTTTGTTAGATAAGTTGATATATCAAAATAAAGGCCAGTTAATTAACAGAAATAGAGGCATCCATAGTTGATAGTTGACTACAAGGACGTACGTGTAAAGATGGTGGTGGTGCTCGTAGCAGATAGCCCCACCCCCACCCCCACCCCCACTAGACACTATATACATTTCATTGTTTTTGGTCTATATAAACCTAAGAAGCCTTTTCCAAACAAATACATTCTCAATATTGTTTATGTTGTCCTAACAAGCTTTCAAAGGAGAAAAAAAAAACAAAAAAGTATCTACTGCTTATACTCAGGCTTTAGCAATGGCAGGAGGAGGTCTCGCTACCTCGGTCGGAGGCACGCATTTCGAGGCCAAGATTACTCCTATTGTTATCATATCGTGTATCATGGCTGCCACCGGAGGTCTCATGTTTGGCTATGATGTCGGCGTTTCAGGTTCATTCGTTAACTTCTTTTCGATTGCTATTTATTTATGAAAATCTCAAAGTTGAAGAGACATGTTGAAGATATGAGAATGCATACTCGACTTCACCATTTTAGACATAGGAAAGTGCATTTTCTAACTTCTTTAATTTGCAAAATCAATAAAGGAAAAAGCATTCGAAAAATTATGTTATTAATTAGTAATTACTTTTAATCATGAGATTAACTTATCTAATTAAAATTTCTAATTACAGGTGGTGTGACATCAATGGATGGTTTTTTAAAAAAATTCTTCCCGGTTGTATACCGGAAGACGAAGGATCCCGGAATAAACAGTAACTACTGCAAATATGATAATGAAGGGCTGCAATTATTTACATCATCATTATATCTTGCTGGTTTAACATCAACATTTTTTGCTTCATACACAACCAGAAGATTAGGCAGGAGATTAACTATGTTAATTGCTGGGGTTTTCTTCATAATTGGAGTGGTCTTCAATGCAGCAGCACAAAATCTTGCTATGCTAATTATTGGGAGAATTATGCTTGGATGTGGTGTGGGTTTTGCTAATCAGGTTGGCTATTTTTTATAATTAGGAATTATTAATGCTTTTTAATTTTGTGCTAACACAAATTTAGACTTGGATAATTATTTTATTTGTTTATTATTTTTCTTTTGTTGGAATATGGGATAATTAGATGCAATAATAAATAGATGAGTGATGAGGTGAAATACATGGATTCCATTTATAAAAAAGGGAAAAAAATAAATTTGTTTAGACTGAATGCTTCTAAACGTGTGTTTGATGCACATTAAAATGGAAAGAATGCATTTTTTTGTAATGTGATGATGAATATGTGGTTAAAAAAGAAAGAAAAGTTATTGATACGATGAAAAATACTATTTTATTGAAGAATATGTGGTCGAAAATGAGAATGTGGGTCAAACAGGGGCATAAATTGTAACTTTGATGCAGTTCTAATATTTTTACAATTTTTGTCATATAACTTTCTTCCTTAAAATATTATTTAAGGAATTAGGGATATTTTTAATATACTAGAATAGACAAAACTGATTATAATTCAATAAAGGAAGATGTATGAAATGTTGTTCTCTGTTGTTATGTCACGCGTAGTTGTCTAGTTGACGACGAAAATGCCATAAATATGATGTGGTGTTGATAAACCCAAAGTCATGGTCACGCTCAAGTTTTGTCCCACAACTTTTTCTTGCTTAAATATATTCGAAAATTGACTAGTTTACAATGGATTAAGACACTTTTTGGAACCAAACAAAGTGTGACATTAAAGACATCAACCTTTTTAGCTTTGGAAACTCTCCATGGAAAAATTCCATTTTCTGACCATTTTATTGATGGAAATAATGTTAATATCTTATGATGCCCCACTTTGATATTTTAAATCATTGCTTATTCAAAATGAAAAAGTGAATCTCACTTTTTATATATTATTTCTGTCCTTTTATTTTATCTAATTCAAAGATAAGATAGACTCGTGTAAATTTGAAACATTGATTTACACTTCACAAGAAATTACTGTTTTTTTTTTTTTTATTTCTATAATATTAATCTTACTTCACTATTTTACGCTTCATCTCACCCCATCTTTCGGTTCCCATTGAGATCGAACCTAAACTTGTGCTCGAGAAATAGCTGCTTATATATTGATAAGGGCTGTACTTCAGAGATCCATATATAAAAATTCAGCATCTTCTCACAAATGAGCGAATTAGACTCGGAGGTCTCGAGAAAGCTGCAATCAAGAAGATTTCCCTAATCCTCCCTTCTCGAAAGAAAGAGCGTGACCCCGTCCTTACTCTCACTCTTTTGGCTCATGTCATGCTGTCGGATATAAGAATTAAAGCCTTATTTGATTTCCATTTTTTGAGAATCACTTCTCAAAAAGTCTTTACCTAACCAACGCTACATGTGGGGATGAAATTTTGAGAGTTTAAATTATCATTTATGTGGTTAATGTTGTATCAGATTTAGGCAAATGATTCAAGATTGAAGACTCAGCACCACTCATTTGTGAAAATTATTATATACCAAAAACAGGTTTGATTTATATACTACGAGACACGATGGAACTTATATGTGTACATGGTGCGTGAATTTTCAGGCAGTTCCCTTGTTCTTATCAGAGATTGCACCGACAAGAATACGTGGAGGGCTGAACATACTATTCCAATTAAATGTCACAATCGGCATTCTATTTGCAAACCTTGTCAATTACGGCACTTCTAAGTAAGTTTCTTGTTATATATATATATTAAAGATTACGTACATGTGTTTTTTGTGCACGTTGGCGCTCTATAAGCAGTGATTTTGGACTTGGATTTGGCATCCTATTATAAAAATATATTTTTATGTTTTGTTGCACACCTACCCCGTGGAGGGTCATGTCATTATAGGAGTGTTAAGTAGGCGAGCAGCAAGCACAAGTCAAACTAGGGATGACAACAAGACAAATATGGAATGTGTCGGCAATTCCCATTCTCGTCCAATCGAGTATTTTTATCATCTTACTCCATCCTCATACCCAGTTAAAGTGGGACGGGATGGGATCAGGATGGAGCAAGGTAGGTCCCTTACCTCATTTATCGCCTCATTTATTTTTTCTTTTTATTTTTTGATTTATTTTTTTATATTTTTAAATAGCAAATATTATTACACTTTTACTAATTTGTTAAAAACAACTTTTATTCTATTTAAAAATGATGATAAATGTATTATTTTTATTTGATAAAAAACTTAAATTTAAAATTAACTTTAAACGAGGCGGGTCTATGTTTTTCGTACCAGACCCGTACTTACTTCAAAACAATGACCCTCGCCCCTGTTTACCCGATTAGGCGGGTAATTCTCATCCCATGAGGGGTGGGCCCCCCGATATCGGGTTGAGTGGTTTTTTTTTTTGCCATCCCTAAGTCAAACAATGGATTTCTAGTGCAAGCCTTTCGTTGGCTCGGGAGCCAACCTCATGAACAGTGAGAGAAAACATAATTTTCAATAAATAAATTAAAAAATTGACGAGGCCCAAGCAGCTTAGCTGGCCCCACCGTGAGGTGAGTATGTGAAGTCGAGCTAAGCCACACTTCAATGAAACGAACCACTCGCATTTTAATCATCTCACAGGAGAGCGTGACCCGATTCGCATGGTGGGTCAATTTTGAGCTTGATAGTGGGCGGGCCGAGCGATTCGATCCATTTAACACCCCAAGATGGCTAGTAGTGAAGTCCGAAGAAAACTAGGTTTTATTTTGTTTGACTTCTTTACTTCGAGTTTGAAAGTGTAATGCCATTCATCTAAAGTTTAGGTGATTATTAATTTATGTGATAGTTGAGTTGTTGTCACATTATTCAATGAAGTTGGAATGCATTTTTAGACATTGAACTATGTGGCGGGGACCCCAATGTCAACCGATGATCATAGATTCTAGATGAAAATCATTATTCGAAAATGCCGACTATATTAACACCAAACTATTTTTTTTATAGAAAATTTACTGTTGATTAATCAATTTATTTAATCTTATGTTCAATCAAACACTATGTTTATTTGAAAATTCAACCTTGATGCTATTTGAAAATTTGGTGTTTTGAGGTACTTTGCTGTTCCCATGACCTGAAAAATGGGGGTGGCTGTTTCTACTTGCTTTTTTGATGCCCAAGTCCGCACAGTGAATGTAAAATAACAATAGGAGAGAATTACGGGTAATAAGTAAAAGTCTAAAATGCGTAATCTATACTTCTTGACCTAGTTTGTACGCTGTTAAAGATATGCACGCCTTTGTTCGAGAGAATATAGAAATCTTTTAGTGTGATCATAGAATCGACTAAGTCTCTATCTCACCTTGGGTCTTTGGTCGATACCCTAACAATGGGCGCTCTCGATGTAGGATCGAGTACTGTGTTCAATAATGTGACCTCCGGTGTCTAGTCACATTAAAGCCTTGTCACCTGGCAATTTTTATTCTTGCAGTGTCAAGAATTTGCTAAAAAATGTTTTGCCCTGCATATTATTTACTACTTTTATTCATGATTCATACAAATGTCTGTTGATCACCAGAATCAAAGGAGGATGGGGTTGGAGGGTATCATTGGGACTGGCCGGAATTCCTGCCGGCCTCCTTACAATAGGTGCCCTAATGGTGGTGGACACCCCAAACAGCCTCATCGAGCGAGGTCGCCTGGACGAGGGAAAAGCCGTGCTACGAAAAATTCGAGGCACTGATAATATCGAACCCGAATTCTTGGAGCTTGTGGAGGCAAGCAGAATTGCCAAACAAGTTAAACACCCTTTTAGAAATCTTCTCATGCGCAGAAATAGGCCTCAGTTGGTAATTGCTGTGGCCTTACAGGTACGTCATATACCCAAAGACTGAAGAAAATCTAGGATTCTGATGCCTTAGTTAGAACAGTTGATTCACGGGATATGCTTCTCATGCCTTTTCCAGGATATGCTTATAGCCCAATTTGGTCTCTAAATTTTATTTTGTTTCAATATACTTTGTTACATTTTGGTCACTCTCTCTATAGTAAAAGATGATACGGCAGTTTGGTTATTTGCTAGCTAGAGGTTAGTACACCAGTTTCACTCTAACTCAAATTAAGGAAAATAGATGAAACGATCAAAGATTAGCATGATATTTGGGTAAAAGTTCCGGACATAATGGCCATTTTGCCGTGTAGTGAAACTACGACAGGCAATATCAGCCTCGTCATTATCAAACTTTTCTGCGAGTACACATTAAGTATTTTATATTCTTTTCCTATTGAAGTCGAACTTTCTTCTTAGACCTTACCTAGACTTGTGGAAAACCTAATTCAAATTGAAATGTACATGTTTTCCAAAGCAAGTTCGCCACTAACCATAGCAGCACCAAAATGTGGAATTTCTTTTTCATGGATACCAAAAAATCTTCCGTCTTTGCCTTCAGTTACATCTAAAAATGTCTTGAAATAAATACGTATCTTTCATTTCATTTGATTTGGCTTTCAAACTAGAGCAAACATAGTATTTATTTAATATTGTTGAGTATTACTGCGTCCACCTTAGAAAACAAGCTGAATATGTTATTCAAATGCTATGCTGCAGATTTTCCAGCAATTCACAGGAATCAACGCGATTATGTTCTATGCACCAGTCTTGTTCGATACTGTTGGATTTGGGAGTGATGCCGCGCTATATTCAGCGGTCATTACTGGAGCTGTCAATGTAGTCTCCACCATCGTCTCCATCTACTCAGTTGACAAAGCAGGGCGGCGCCTCCTCTTGCTGGAGGCCGGTGTCCAAATGTTTCTCTCTCAATTCACAGTAGCCATAATCCTCGGTATCAAAGTCAAAGACCACTCGAACAACCTTAGCCATGGCTTTGCAATCTTCGTCGTAATCCTGGTTTGCACATTTGTGTCCGCCTTCGCATGGTCTTGGGGTCCTCTCGGATGGCTAATTCCAAGCGAAATATTCCCTCTGGAAACCCGTTCTGCTGGCCAAAGTGTTACAGTTTGTGTGAACCTTTTGTTCACATTTGTGATTGCACAAGCTTTTCTGTCAATGCTGTGCCATTTCAAGTATGGGATTTTCTTTTTTTTCTCTGGTTGGGTTCTGATTATGTCTATTTTTGTGCTGTTTTTGGTGCCTGAGACAAAGAATGTGCCTATAGAGGAAATAACAGAGAAAGTTTGGAAGCAGCACTGGCTATGGAAAAGGTTTATGGATGAAGAAACTGAAACTGGAATTGATAATGAGGCCAAGAAAACTGGATTTGATCCTAATTCCCAGTTGTAAAATATACAGGGAGAGGAGAGGCTTTGTATTTTTAGGATATCATTTATAAATAAATTGTAAGCTAAGTGCTTGTTTTGAAAACAAATTTAGGTTCTATGTTAATTATATGTGTTTTGAAAACAAATTAGATGTGTCCTAATAATTTTAGTCGTCATTTTCATATTTAATATTAATCGGTGTCGCATCTACTTCTGGTAAATATTTCCTGTTACTATGCTTGTAGGATAACTCCATTTCTCGTACTCACAAAATATTTGATTTTCAACTATAGAGTAGAAACATATGGACTGTGTTTCCATTTGTGCCTTTACTATTCAATTATTGGTGCTATGGTGTTGGCTTAGTACTATGTTAATTTTGATGAAATGAATCAGATTGTAACTGTACCAATTTAGAATGATAAATGCGTAATATTAGGAGAGGAAGAGGCAAAGCACTCGAACTTAACGAAGATAAGAATAGTTTCTGTTCTTTATTCTAATCAAATCCCGAATTAGAAGTTTTGAAAAGGTGATAGCTCTTCGAGATTGATGCATTTTGATCTAAATATTCCGTCTGTTGGGCTGGAGTCTACTTCTCATACTACAAAAAGAAGTCTATTTCTCGAGTTTGTTTTGAGTTTCATTTTTTGGGAAAATAGATTTTGTAATGTGAGTTTTTGAAGAATGTCCCATTAAAAAATGGTGAAAAACTTGATGTTTACGTGTAAAATCATTTCATTGGTAAAATGTGTGGTTGAAAATGAGTTTGGGAGAAAATGAGGCTCAAACAGGGGCTTCATACTACAAAATGACGAGAATGTTCGTGTACGCCAAATAAAAGGTCAACTAGATGTACTAGTCAGGTCTGTTTCACAAACACTTGAATTATGGAATAGAGCGAAACAAACACATTCAGTCCATGTTTGACACACATTCTTTAAAAATACATTCTTTCAAAACTCATTTTTAACCATACATTCTTTAATAAAATAATATTTTTCATCATATCAATAACTTTTTCTTACTTTTTAACCACATGTTTCTCATCATATCACTATTTAAAATACATTCTTTTCTCAATAATATCCATCAAGCACACCCTCAAGTTTAAATAGCATTCCTTCCCGAAGTGTGATGAGAATGGGCTGACATTAGCATTGAAGATGAAAGAATCCAAGCTGTTGAAAGTTGAAACAACTCAAGCATTAAGCCGAGTAATAAGCTTGAACAACTCGACGAATGAAATAGATCATAAGCACATTTTAACTCAAAATAATGACATTTTATACCAAAAACTTAAAATTGACCATGTTCCATTCTGGCCATTAAAAAGGAAATGTTGCCAATTTTTGAATTGAGCGTGCTCTTTCCCTTGTATAGTGGCAGCTTGAGTGCAAGAAAAAACATGTCTCCCCAGCATAGAAAGCAATAATACAACTAAATGCCATTATTATACTCTTCTTCACAAGCCCATTTTTGTATTAAGGATCCAACCACCTTTAACCCCACCATTCTTTCCTTTCAAGTATTTCAACCATTGGTTGGATGTTAGTTTATAACAATATACAAAAGCCTGCTAACAGCTCAGATGTGAGAATTTTACCTCAATATTTTATACCATCTGTATTTTTACTTCGATTAAGTGTTTGCAGTTTAAGAATTAAATGTGCGGAAAAATATACGCCTCTTCACGTGTAGGTTAGGGTTATGAAAAATTTATCTATGCAACTTCGAGGAGGTTCATCGTACATTTTACGTAACAACAATATTTTACTCCAAATAAATAAATAAAAATTGTTTTAACATTTTAAATTTTTTTATCACAACAAATTAATCTTCATAATAGAGTGCAATTGGTCATTTTCATCAGAAAAAGTCAAGAATTAAATGGAGTTTGTTGAATGGAGGGAGCCCACTTTCATTAAAGCCCCTAAAGGGGGGCTAGCCATTATCATGACAAGAATGGTCCGTTCTGAAAAGCACCAAATTAACCTCCGAAAGTCCAAAAACTTTATAAACTGAGCTAAAACTGAAAATCAGAAAACGGTCTCTTGAGTTTCTCCATAACGGATCAAACATTTTCTCAGAAGTTCGACAGAATTTGCAAAAAAGCCATGGCCCTTGTTCTTGAAAACACAGTTTTGGCAGTTTTGTTTTTCATCTTAACTTCAGTGCAGGTTTCAATTGGAGAGGTTCATAAGGTGGGAGATTCTGCAGGTTGGACCACCATTGGAAATGTTGATTATAAGCAGTGGTCAGCTACAAAGAATTTCCAAATTGGTGATGTCATTGGTATGTCTTTCCTCTTCTCAATCCTCGAATGTGTTTGTACGGCTTCTGGGTTTCACAAGGGCTTGCATTCGTTTATAACTACGTTGGGCACAAGGGGAGGGTGCCTGTGGTGCTTATAAGTCGAGTAAAGTAAGACTCTGAAGTAGAATTTAATTTTTTGAGTACTATGCGTGAAAATTGAACTGAATGGTATATTTCTTGAGAAGTCCTTTGTGAGATATGTAATCAGTTTGTCTACCTGACACGAGTCGAACACCTAGTAGTCGAGATTCAAGAGCACCAACCATTAGGTCACATCAAATGGACAATGAGGTGACCCATGTGGGATTTTGTCAAATCACAAAATTTCTAATCCTCGAAAACATCCCAGTTCAACCCACTCATCAAATTGCACGCCTTATAATGATGGTCATTATTCTCACATTGCAAAGCATTACAGCAAACATTAGTATCATTCTACATAGGACAAAAAAAGAGGTTTCTGTCTATTAACTTTAATAAAGTAAAAAAAAATAAAAAAAATTCCATATTAAACGTGAAGGAATTGCAGTCAGACCGACCTTAAACAAGCATTGATTCAGTTTCTTTAATTCAATTGAAAGTATTAAGCTTATCAAGGTAACCATTTTGTGATTTTTACAGTTTTTGAGTACAACCCTCAGTTTCACAATGTGATGCAAATTACACACGCTGAGTACAAGTCATGCAATGCATCTTCTCCTATTTCTACTCACACTACTGGAAATGACTCCATAACCATCAATACTCATGGTCACCACTTCTTCATGTGTGCCGTCCCCGGTCACTGCCAGGCTGGACAGAAAGTCGATATCAATGTTCTTCGCTCTCCTTCAGTCGCCCCTTCACCTTCTTCAGTATCCTCTCCCATTCATACGGTACCTGCACCTTCTCCCAATGCAGCACGATTCTCGGCTTTAAATAAGCCATTTGAGAAGCTTGGATGGCTATTGCTGGTTTTGCAGCTTTTATTCGTGGTTTCTTAAATGCTATCATTTCATTTGAATTTACGAGTTACATGGATTATCAGCTCATTGGTGAAAACATTTTGGCATTTTACTAGGTGTCATTAATGTACTCAGTATAAGAGTCAATAATTTTCATTCCAGTCAGTTCTTGTTTTCTATGTACTGCAGTTGTAATTTTTTTTGTATAGTTGAGTACATTTTCACAGGAGAACTTTACCTGCAAATGAACTTTCCATCTTTTTCTTTCTCCAAAATGGCATATATTTCACAATTCAGTTCTTCAATCCACACCATGCAGTACTCAATCAAGAGAAGCAAAATGAAAAATAGATAAATCTTACACGTTTAGCCCCTGTTTGGCTCCCATTAAATTCAATTACATTACATTAATTTTCTCTCTCTCTTCATCTCAACCATACATTCATCAAATAAAATAATAATACACACAAATCTAAAACTTTTCAACCACATATCTCCCATCAATCACTATTCTAAAAATTTTCAACCCCCCAAAAATGCCAAATAATAGGGGAGGGCCAAACAGGGGCTTAGTATTGTATTGTGTACTAAACATTGCTCATGGCATGTTCAGTTGAGAAACTCGATGCACTATTCGTAAACAACTTGGAGCAGGACTTTCTTTCACAGTATTACGGATTCAAAGATAATGGTCGAAGTCGTTCACGTATCTTTTCTATACTTTTCCTTCCGTCAACCGTATTTATGGCTTTGACCAATTCAAGGCGAAAAATGAGGTTGATGAAAGCTAAAAAGGTGAGGAAAAGGGGGAGCATTGGGGTACGCTCACTTCATTCTTGTTGGCAGGAGAGATTAGATAGTATTAGACAGTATTACGAAATATAAGTTATATAAATTCTTGTTCATTATACTCTTACATCCTCAAAATAGTGGGTATCAAACATGCATTTGTCACCTCAATTTGAATTATAAACTCCTACAGAGCTAAATGTTCTTTCTATCACACGATAATTGGAAAAGGAAATATTGCATCTCAAAGCAACTCATTAAAATTTAAAGTACACTAGGAAATTAATGCCACTGCCTAGTGCATGTCTTAGAGCATCTCCAAGTGGCTCTCTATTTTTAAAGGGCATATTCAATATTTAACACTTGATTTTACTATTTCCAAAAAATATTAATTTTTTTTTATCTTTTATTTTATTTAACTTTTATTTAGATTATTTTACTGTTTTCCTACATTGAAAATTGAAACTCTTTGATTGCATTTAATTATAAAGAATTTGGAGAGCCAAACCCACTCTCTAAATTAAAATTTTAATTTAAAGAGTCTCTTGGAGCATAATTTTAAATGTTGACTCTTTAAAATATAGAGTATCTCATGTTTAAAGAGTCTCTTGGAGATGTTCTTAAAGACTTAAAATCTGCACCCATTCGAACAAAACTTATACAGAGTTCAGTCCTTGTTTGTCTAAACTTCTGCTAATTGGAATGGGAAAAATTAAGTGGAAAAAAGGGGTGAAAGAATATAACTTCACCTCTTCATCCCTGATACAGTTTTAGGTCATCTCATAGTTCTTGACAACTTCTTTACCCATAAACTTCCTCCAAACTGGATGCTTTTTCCAGACCCTCTCAGTCATGGAATCAATCGGGACGCCCTTTGTCTCGGGTAATAGGAACACGACAAACAGTCCCATGATCAATATCCATACGATGAAGAAGAAGAAAATATATGCGCGCATGTTACACAACATAGACAAGAAGGCCTGAGCTATGATGAAAGTGAAGAGCATGTTGGCACTAACGGCAAATGCGAATCCTGCAGTTCTCGTCTCCAACGGGAACGTTTCGCTTGGTATTAGCCAACCCATTGGACCCCATGACCATGCGAAAGACATAACAAAT
This sequence comes from Fraxinus platypoda, assembly GCA_903798405.1. Lineage (NCBI taxonomy): Eukaryota > Viridiplantae > Streptophyta > Magnoliopsida > Lamiales > Oleaceae > Fraxinus > Fraxinus platypoda. The sequence continues at coordinate 17,923 of CAIGRT010178805.1, forward strand.
AAACACACAAGAACCACCACAACTGCAGCAAGCCCTTTATCAAGTGAACCAGTAGGCTTCAAATGAATAAGCAGAATTGATCCAATTGCCACCTGCATTCAATTAGAATAAAACAAAATTTAGTTTGTCGTATAGATGTCTAGATGACTTCAACCTACGAACTCATAAATTTGAAGCAAATAAGATAGCATTTATTCACATATTTGTAGATAAGATGGCAAATATGATCACCATGCTTATGAACATTTGCACACAAGCTTGAAGAAGCAATTTCCTCCTCCCAACCCTATCAACAACAACAATTGAGACAATAGTGCTCAAGACATTTACAACTCCCGTGATAATGGCAGACAGCAGAGAACCATCGCTCTTAAATCCAACTGTTTGGAACAGAACCAGTGCATAAAACATGATGGCATTAATTCCTGTGAACTACTGAAAAAGTTGCACTGAGATAACAATGATCAATGGAGGCATGCTGACACGCTTGAAGAGTTTCTTGTAAGGATGCTTGACTTGCCTTGCTATCTCTCACGCCAGTTTGATCATTTCGAGTTCAGATTCCACATCATCCACACCCCGGATCTTCCTTAGTGCTTCTTTCCATTCAAACTCTTTTCCATGTTCAATGAGGCTCGAAGGTGTCTCAGTAATGATAAGGGAACCAATAAAGAGGAAGATGGCTGGAACCCCTGCTAGACCTAGCGCAATCCTCCATCCATTCGGATGAATTGATGAAACAGCATAATTCACAAGATTCGCTAAAAGAATCCCTATGGTTACAAAGAGTTGAAACAGAATATTGACAGCCCCACAGTGTTGCATTGGTGCAACCTCTGATAAAAACAGAGGAACTGACTGCATTTTCAGATACAATTTCAATCAGAACAGAGAAAAAATTTATAAATTTTGATCACCAATGTACAAAAAACTGTACGAGAAAGACAATAACAACGACACTTATTTACCTCATTGCCAAATCCAACTCCAATTCCAAAAAGAATTCTTCCAATGATTAACAGGGCTTTGTTTGGAGCTATTCCACTTACTATAGGTCCAAGAATGAAAAGTATCGATGCCAAGCCGATTGTAGGTTTCCTACCAAGCATGTTGCAGGCCTTTGAGGCTCCAAAGCTTGCAACAAGCGCAGCAAGGTACAAAGAAGATGTGAAAAGCTGAAGCAATTGATCATCATATTTGCAATAATTGTTTTCCTTGGCATGCAATTTCCTCTCATATATAACTGGAAAGAACTTCTTCAAGAAGTCATCCATTGAAGTCACTCCACCTTAAACCACCACAAAGAAATAATCCCAATTATGATATCAATAATAAGTAAAATGAAATAAATGTAAGAGCCACGTTCACTTGATGCTGTAGATTTTTCATTATAACCAAGAAGAAAATATGAAGTTTTCTCACTCCTCTTATCACGAAAAAAAAAAAAATTTGGGCTTATCTGCTGTCGATGAAAGAACTACAATATGATTGAGCTCTACAGAGTGCAACAAAGAAATATTGTCCTAAACTATTTTAGTATAATGAAGAAATACAAGGTGGAGCCACTCTATTGATGGATTGATCCAAAAATGTTCTTTATACTAGATCATATCGATCACGTCACAAAAGTCAATTTTTTCCAACAATTTAATGGCATTGGCATCTCTTGTAAAAGGCTAAAATATTGTTTATTACACCGTCCATAATAGGCAAAACAAGCACTAAAAGCCTGAAACTATGAGCAGTATGCATATACCTGAAATTCCAATATCATAGCCAAACATTAGCCCACCAAAGGCAGCAAATATCCAACATGCTACAACATAAACAATCATTTTCGATCTGTAAGGCTGCCCAGAACTGGGTGGCTCAGCGCTCGTCATCTTTTCCTCTACTAAATTTCACTCAAACCCAGATTTTCAAACAAAACAATGAGAGAGTATCTGTGTGTTTATCTGATTATTAGGATGTAAAATAAACTAGTGACTTGTGCCCATTTCAGATAACCAAATATTCTTCCACTTTATCATATCACAAGAAAGTGGAAATATTTTCTTGGCTTCCTTTTTGGAAAGGTGCTGTAAGGAAACTCGTAATTTTGTGAAGTGAATGGTAAATATTTGACATATATAGCAAGTTTAGTGAGAGATACCACTAATGGAGCATGGCCATAAAAACCGATGAGAGAATAAGAGGATCTCTTTTCTTTGGGTACCAGGTCTTATGGGAGGAAACTACTTGAAATTGATTATCTTGTTCCCCCCACCCCTCTCTAATTTGAAGGAAGAAAATCAGGCAAATGGCACCTTTACAACATAAAGAGGAGAGGATATGATTGATCAAATGTTGTCATGTTTCTTAATTCTGTCTGAATTTAGACCATGCAAGAGGCCAAATCAATACTTTTGACCATGATACACATATATCTTTTACGAGATGTGTTGTGGAACAAACCACCGGA
>CAIGRT010178810.1:0-16177 GCA_903798405.1 Fraxinus platypoda
ATTATTTTCAACAAGTATCACACATATTATAATCTACTTCTTCAAGGTTGTTCTTTAGAGCAAGCGATGTGGTATGAAGAGCACAAATAATTGAAGTGCTACGATATTACAAAAAAAAAAAAAAAGGGATTGTTCCCTACCTACATCGATCACTTGATTTGAATCTTTGAACATATGGCAACTTTTTCAGATTTTCAACATAAAAATCTATTTTCTAGAGGCAGTGGATTAAAATAAAGCAATCCTCAGTACTATATATATGTCTAAATGGGAGCTCCCATTCAAAAATTCTATACACCAACTACTTTTGAGTACTAATAGTGTCTCTCTTAACACTAATTTGCCAGAAAAAAACTTCTCTGGTTCAACTGAGATTATACAGAGATGGAGATGTCCAGGTTCAGGCTTCTTCCCTTGGTGGTACTTTTGTTTGTCTGTCATCCCTGTGTTGACGCTGACGAGGCGAACCACCAGCAGAAGACGTACATCATTCACATGGATAAGTCCGATATGCCTGCAAGTTTTGACGATCATCAGCAGTGGTACGACTCATCTTTAAAGTTGGTGTCGGCCTCTGCCGATATGCTATACACCTACAATAATGTCATCCATGGCTACTCTGCACGACTGACATCTGAGGAAGCCAGGTTGCTTGAAGATCAACCGGGTGTTCTATCAGTCCAAGAAGAAGTACAATATGAACTTCATACAACAAGATCACCTGAGTTCCTTGGACTTCTCAATTACACAGGTCTACCTAAGTCTAACATAATGAGTGAAGTTATCATTGGTATGTTAGATACAGGTGTCTGGCCTGAATCAAGAAGTTTTGACGACAAGGAACTCGGGCCAGTCCCGAGTGGCTGGAAGGGCGAGTGTGAAGTAGGCAAGACCTTTTACAAATCAAGCTGTAATCGCAAACTCATTGGAGCAAGGTATTTCTCAAAAGGATATGAAGCAGAAAGAGGACCAATTAACGAGACATATGAATCAAAATCACCAAGGGATTATGAGGGTCACGGAACACACACTGCAACCACAGCAGCTGGATCAACTGTTGTTGGAGCAAGCCTCTTTGGTTATGCTGCAGGTACAGCACAAGGAATGGCAAAACAAGCCCGATTAGCAGTATATAAAGTATGCTGGATCCGTGGATGTGTAAGCAGCGATATACTAGCAGGTATGGAGAAGGCAATAGAAGATGGTGTGGACATACTATCACTGTCCCTAGGTGGCTCAAGCAGTGATTACTTCAGAGACGTTATTGCAATTGCAGCGTTCACAGCAACATCTAGAGGAATCTTTGTTTCGTGTTCGGCTGGAAATGGTGGGCCTTCCCATGGAAGCTTGTCAAATGTTGCACCATGGATAACCACTGTAGGTGCCGGAACTATAGACCGTCAATTTCCAGCATATATTAGCCTTGGAAATGGGAAAAAGTTCACTGGATCATCACTCTACAGTGGAAAACCGTTGCCCAATTCCTTTATGCCACTGGTGTTTGCTGGTAATGTTAATAGCACACCCGATGGTAATCTGTGCTTACCTGGAAGTCTGATTCCAGAAGAAGTCAAGGGGAAAATTGTGATCTGTGATCGAGAAGGGTATCTAATGCCACGGAATGGTTTGGTAGTAAAAGATGCCGGTGGCATTGGGATGATTCTAGCAAACACTGAATTTAATGGAAGAGAGCTGGTTGCTGAAGCACATTTCATACCCGCAGCAACTGTTACTTATACAACGGGTGACAACATAAAAAAGTACGTCTCAACTGATAGTAATCCGACAGCCACAATTGCAACTGGGTACACCCAGGTCGGGGTCCAACCATCACCTGTCATAGCATTTTTCAGTTCCCGAGGACCAAACACAATCACAAAAGATATACTTAAGCCTGATCTGATAGCTCCAGGTGTTGAAATCCTAGCAGGATGGACGCGAAAAGTTGGACCGACAGGATCGCCGGAAGACACCCGACATGTGGATTTTAACATAATTTCTGGTACATCAATGTCATGCCCACATACAAGTGGATTAGCAGCATTAATCAAAGCTACCTATCCAGAATGGAGTCCTGCAGCAATTAGATCGGCACTGATGACCACAGCTTACAATACATATAAGAACGGAAAACGCATTCAAGATCTTGCAACCGGATTGCCAGCAACACCATTTGATTATGGTGCTGGACATGTGGACCCCGAATCAGCTCTTGACCCGGGTCTTGTCTATGATGCCAACATTGACGATTATATAGACTTTCTTTGTGCCATAAACTACAGTTCAAGTATGATCAAAACCATCACAAAACAAGATCATTCCTGCAAGGATGGTAAGAAATACAGAGTGGGAGATCTTAACTACCCATCTTTTTCTGTTTCTTTCCGGACAGCCTCAGGTATGGCTGGTAAAAGTAGTGCACCAACAGTGGTCAAATACACAAGGACCCTAACAAACGTGGGCAACCCAGCAACTTACAAAGTTTCACTCTCTAAGGAGACGAAGGCAGTGAAGATTATGGTTGAGCCAGAAGTTCTTGCTTTCAGCAAACCAAATGAGAAGAAAAGTTTCACAGTGACATTCACCGCAAGTTCCATGCCCTCAGGCACAACCAGCTTTGATTATTTGAAATGGATGGATGGAAAGCACATTGTTGGCAGCCCAATTGCATTCAGTTGGTCATGATTCATGCACTACAAACTCTCAAGTGAAAATATTTGACCATTCTACATATTTAAATAGTAAATAACTTTGGCCATGGATTTTTCTATTGATGTCTCCAACTCTTTAAATTGAAGTTATAGTGCTAATATAAAAGGGAAGAGAAAATATTCAACTTAAGAGATTAAACAAGTCCCCCCACCCCAACCCAACCCAACCCAACCAAAATAAATAAATACAGACCAATATTCTCACAGGACAGTCATCATTCACTTGCTACAGACCAAGGGATCCCCAACCCACCCAGCCAATCCTACCCTACACCGGCTCTTTCCACACTGCATCATTTAGCTTTCCTTTCTTCAATTCCAGCCCATGGGATCTCATTTAATTTGGTGCATGCTTTTGGACATAGAACAATAGTACCAAGTTGCATGAGGCTTCAACAAGCAAACCTGATGCTACAAGTTTCTGCATTCAAAAAGTGAGCGAAAAATCATACTATCTAAATCAAAATATTAAGAGTTCATTTCAAAAATAAAATTCATAATAACTCTTCTGATGCTACAAGTTTCTGCATTCAAATTCCAGTAACGCAAAAGTTAATTCAATAACAATAAACGACGTGAAAGTAGGGGTACCAACTCAAAGTTCATTGAAGAATGAATATATTTCTCCAGGCTTCAATAATAGAGGAAGATGCTGGTGAAACGCTCTCATATCTTCATAATATACCAGAACAGATACATGTGAAAATTGTTTAATTTTCTGCACTAGACTTATCTCTCTAGAAAGTTAAGACACCAATGAAAAAAAAAAAAAAGAAAGAAATGAAGCCAGTCTGGAAAACAAAAACTATATGCAATGCTAGTACAAGCTCTTAGACATGATGATCTTGATATCAAAAGGAGTGTTATATTTGATTTGTTGGAAACTATGGATCAACTTTGGATGAATGTTAGCTTAGCATTTTATTCAAAGCCCCAATCTAATTTCCTTGCAATTTAGAAGCATTCCTTGTTTTATTTCATATCTATGTATTGCACCCCATTGCAGCAACCAACAAAAACAAACTAACCATTGCTGCCAATTTATTCGGGCTCTACTTCTCCATCCATTGGCCAATGCAACTAGATCCTATGCAACCACAACAGGCCATGATATTTGAACTATAATATTAGACACTTAATATATTACAAGTATTATTTATTGCTTAAAAAAGGTGTATCAAGGGAGTAAAGAGGCATCTGTGCATACAAAGAACCCCTACTAAAAACAGCAACAAATACTAAGAATAAAAAACTTTTATTTAGTTATTTTTACATTTTGAATTCTTTTAAATTTTCATGTGGTCATCATGGACAGTCAAAATAATCTTGATGAATGATGAGGTTGCTTTAAATATTAGAGTTCTGAAAGTGGTCTTTCAATTCGATTGTTACCCACTCTGGCAAACTCTTTGTGCAGTCTTGACTTCTTTTCCATCATGAAAAGTGAGAAATATACGTGTACTTCCTTTTATGCATGTGCACCTATAAACTTCATGGTCCACACGTAAAATGAAAGAAAACAAAAATCTTCGAACTTGAATTAAGGAACTAGTTAAGCAATTAACATTTCAGTCAAGAGAAACAAATGGAGCTTCTCACACAACATGAAAGTTCTGTAACCAATACGCATTATTCACAAATATTAATCACTGAATAACTAGTAAAGTGATCTTTGTGCAACATCAATAAGTACAGAAATCGAACAACAACAACAACAACAACAACAACAACAACAACAACAACAACAATAATAATAATAATAATAATAATAATAATAATAATAGCCATTGGCAGGTTATGTTGAGATTGTATGTGTGAGGGCTGTGATGATAGTCCAACCCAATATGTAAAGGCGATGATGAAAATGGCCTTCGGCCCAATTGCTATTGCCCAATAACATTAGCTGAATTACAAATGAAGCCCAGGCCCAAAAGTCAGTCCAGGAAAACCGTGTTTGGTAAATACGACTTTAGTTGTTTTGCATTATAACTAAAAGTGCTAGCTTTTCTAACCGTTGAATCATCTGTTGCCCATCTCGATATATTCCTCTTTTGATGGTAATTGAAAGGTCTGAAGTCATTTGTGTTTTTCTTCTGCTAGAATCTTCCGCATTCTCTTTCATCTTTTCATTCTGATTCGAGTTACTGTTGAATCTGGTTTTAAGAGTGATTTTTCTTGGTGAAATCCGGTGAAAGGGTATATTGTTTTGAAGGTAACGGTGAGCTCTTCTGGTCCATAGAAGAAGCTGCACGATACCTGTGATTGTGAGGATTTTTGGGTAAATCTGGGTTTTACTGTGTTGATATAGAAGGATACAATATTTGGAGCCTTCAATCGGTGATATCTTGGTGTACAGTGGTTTGGATATGAACTTTTGTAATAGGTTGAATTGATCTGTAATTTTTGCACTTTGGTTTGTATAACAGTGGTATCAGAGCATCTTTTGGTTGTTCTTGGGGCTTCGATCGAAATTTGAACGCTGCAAAATTAATTTTCAATGTTCTTCTTTTTGATCGCTTGGAAATCGAGAAACCTAGATCTGGATTCGTTTCGATCTGGGGCTTATACTGACAGATCTATATTTTGGTTGTGCAAATTGTTAAGGTGTTCGTGATTCTTTAGTTCGACCCGAATAAGGAACCCTATAATTAGGGATTTCTTTGGATCTTGGTCTTCTTGTTGGTAATATGTTGGAACACCATACCTCTGCTGTGACATCCGATCCTTCCTATTGCACTGTATTTATTCTGTTGGTGGTTAATCTTAAACCACCCATCTGGTTTGCAATTCTAAAACTAAAATCCACACCCATATATCTGCATATTCGTATCTATTGCTTAATTTGTGTATTACCCTGGTGTTCAAATTGAGCATTGACCTGAGAACTTGAGTCTCACAAAATCCTGGTGAATTTAATTATTTTTGGGGTAACTATAGTTAGTTCCCTTATTTGTTTTTGAAATATTGTTATGCTTATTTTTGTTTGATATCTTGATTATGTACTGTGTTATCTTTGGAATACTTTTGTTATTGAAAATAACTATGATATATTTTCTTGATTGCTATTTATTTTCTGTGATCTAGATCTCCTTTTTTTTTTGAAGATCAAAACCTCATGTTTTCAAAAGTGTATCAACTGTCTAGTTTTAAAGTTTCTTTTTTCGAAATACTTTGTGTCATTTCTTAACAATAAAATATGACAAATACCACTTTTGAACTTGGTGTTTTTGATGAAAAATAGGATTTTCCCATTTGACAACAAAAAATGAGAGTTGTTTTAGTTCAACAAAAGGTTTCTAAAACACTAACACAAGAATTTCCTGAAACTATGACAGCTGATCAGAAGAATGAAGCTGGTAAACTTGCTTATGTCTCTATTATTTTGCATTTATCTGATCAAGTTTTGAGAAAAGTAGGAAAACAAGAATGAGCCAGGGAATGGCTGAGGAAAGAAAGTATTTCCGACTCCATCAAGTCCCTGATGAACTTAGATTGAGAATTGTAGATCATACTTGAAAATGATGGTTAATATATGGTTTGATGGCGTCATTGCAAAACATCCTAGTGCAAATTCAGGCCTATGAGAAAATTTGTAGAAGATTTTCATAAACATCTAGTGAAGAGGTGATTGAACCATTTAATAAGATAAAAATAAGTGGGTCCAATGGCTGAATATCAGGAGAAATTTGAAGAGTTGAAGGCCCAAGTTATGTTAGCACTACCTCATGTTCCAAAGTTATGATATATATTTGTATTTATTAGTGGACTGAAAGGAGAGATAAGATCCATGGTTAAAATGATGAAACCAGATACCGTATCTAAAGCCTTTTAAATTAATTGCCTCCAAGAATCAACAATCACAGCCATCAACAAGTTCCAAAAACCTAAGATCTTCTTATCAAACTACAACAAATGGATTTCCCATCCTTCCAAATCCCCTCATGAAACAAAATCAAATGAACCATGGCCCAAACTCAATAAATCACCAAACACATACAAGACCCATTGACTTTCAAACCAAAAGAAATCTAGGGCTTTATTACAAATGTGATGAGAAATATACCATAGGGCATGCTTGCAAAAATAGATCCCTGAATTTATATTGGTAGATGAGGATAAGGTAAGTAGGCCAAAGGAAGACATAATCTGAATTAGAAGTGGAACCAGATGGGGATGAGACATGAATATCTCTATTAGTGCTTTAGCTGGAAGTTCAAAGAATAAGACAATCAGGGTAACTGTGATGATCAGGAGAAGGAAGACCTCTATCTTGATAGATAGTGGTAGTACTCACAATTTTATAGATAAGAGGCTAGTTAGAGAATTAAACTATGCTACTGATGAAACCAATACCATGGCAGTTATAGTGGCCAATGGTGAAAAATTGGAGAGTAAAATTGCATGTCAACCACTAATATGGAAGGTACATGATTGGGAATATTCCAATACAAACTATGGACTCTTAAACTTGGGGACAGTGACATTGTGTTAGGGATTAGCTGGATAAGCTAATTTGGTCCAATAATATTTGACTTTGTACAAGGGAGTGTCAAGATCAAGTATAACCAAGAGGAAGTAAAATTGAGGAGTGAAACACCAAAACATCAAGTCAGGATGATGGAGGTGAAGGAGATGAAGTTGTTTAAAAGACACTTTTATTGTGTTGTTGGGCAGCTATACACCATGAGTGAGGTGGAAAAAGAGGAAATCTCCAACACGATACTAGAGGTTATTAATCAGTTTCCAGAAGTATTTGAAGAACCAAAAGGTCTGCCTCTTCCTAGGTCACATGACCACCACATTCTACTAAAAGAAGGAGATCAACCATTCGAAAACAGGCCATATAGATGTCCCCCTTCATCCAGAAGATAGAAATAGAAAAGTTAGTCAAGGAAATGCTGGATAGTGGAATCATATAATCCAGCAATACTCAATTAGCATCTCCAGTCCTCCTAGTCAAGAAATATGGTAGGCTATGGAGGTTTTGTGTGCATTGTAGGTAGCTAGACAACCTAACAATCAAGGATAAATTTTCCATTCCACTCATCGATGAATTACTAGATGAACAAAATGGATCAAAGTAGTATTCTAAGATTGATCTATGGGCATGCTACCATCATTGCAGAGTTACTGAGCACGATGTCCACAAAACTGCTTTTAAAACTTTCCAAGGGTTGTATGAATTCAAGGTGATGCCTTTTAGCCTTACTAATGCACCTACTACTTTTCAAAGCCTCATAAATTCAGTGTTCAAGGACCAATTAAGGAGCTATGTACTTTTTTTAATGACATATTAGTATAAAATCCTGACTTATTAACACATTGACGTCATTTTAACACTGTACTGGAGATATTAGAGAAGCACCAGTTGTATGCCAAATGGTCCGAGTGAAATTTTGGGCAACTACAGGTTGAGTACTTAGGCCATATAATAAGCCAAAGAGGAGTTTCAACTAACCCAAGCAAAGTTGAAGTAATGCAGCTCTAGCCTAAACCCAGGAATATTAAACAGCTTATTAGTTTATTAGTTTTGACAAGTATTATAGGAAATGTTTCAGAAACTATGGAGTCATGGCCAAGCCTTTAACTGACCTTCTTAAAAAGGACAATGCCAAGTGGACAGGATTAGCTGATTCAGCCTTTGAACAACTAAAGAAGGCAACGAGTGCAATTCCGGTGTTAGACTTACCTAACTTTAATAAGATGTTCATCATTGAAACTGATGCTTGTCAAAAAAGAATATGAGTTGTGTTGTGTTGATGCAAGACAAGACACCCTTAGCATATTTAAGCAAAGCTATTGGGGTTAAAAACATGGGGATGTCAATTTATGAGAAGGAATGGCCTTAGTCACAACAGTTAGCAAATGGATGCACTACTTAGAAGACCATCATTTTATCATCAAAACTAATCACCAATCCCTCAAGTGCTTGTTAAAACAAAGAATTACCACACCCTGATAGGGTCCTAGCTGTAATGCCCAGATTTTCCTACTGTTTTTGCCTAGCGTCCGGAATTCCCTGTTGACTCTGCAATCAGCTAAATGACAGAATTAGGTTGCAGATGAAGTATTAGAAATAAGCTACTAGAATTGAATGAGATCTATTGTGCACAACCAAGGACAAATGAATGTATTTATTCAATGAGTGAATGAACAAAGTAAATAACAAGTTCCATGCTATTAGAGAGGTCGGTCTCTCCACCTGTCTTTCCCTTTAATTGACTTCTAATTCGACACCCTCCCAGATCTCTTTCCTTCCATATTTATTTCCAATCCTACTATAAACTATTACACTTTTACCCCTATCTAACTAACTTCTACTGACTTGGCAAGCCCTTTTTTCCTTCTTACATACGTGAACTAATTGGAGGCCTATCATTACCCGTCGCCCCGGAATCCACCTTATCTTCAAGGTGGAAGTAAAGGAATTGCAGTCTGACCGTTTCAAAAGGTTCCCAGGTTGCTTCAAACTTCGGCAAATTCTTCCACTTAATTAAAATATCAGGACCTCCAGCCGCAATATCAACATTCGGACGAACTCCCAAGACAGATTCTGGTTCCAAAATAAACTCCCCGGTTGCTGACAGCTGAGGAGGAAGTGACGGAACTGACTATAAATCGTCTATGGCCTTGCGGAGCAGAGAGACATGGAAACCGGGTGCATAGTATCTATAGGTGGAAGTTTCAGTTTGTATACTACCTGTCCAACCTTCGACTCCATTTCGAACGGTCCAAAGTACATCGGGGAAAGCTTCTCAAATGGGCGTTTTGCCATAGATTTCTGGCGGAATGGACGGAGCTTGAGATAAACTAAATCTCCCACCACAAACTAAATGTCACGACGATGGCCATCTACGATCTCCTTCATTCGCAACTGTACCCTAGCGAGCTGCACCTTCAGTTCCTTTAGGACTTCATCGTAGTCGAGTAACAACTGCTCTACAGAAGAATTTACTGTCATCCATTTTTCAAAGGCAAGAATCTGGGGTGGCTCCTGGCCATACACAATCTGAAAGAGAATGTGCTTGGAAGTAGTACGGAAAGAGGTATTATACCAAAATTCAGCCCAGTGTAAATATTGACTCCACACTCGTGGTCTGCTTGAGGCAAAACATCGTAAATATGTTTCCCATCGATTTGTGGATGATAGGCAGTGCTGTGTTTCAAGGCGACTCCCTAAGCTTTGAATAGAGAATCCGAAAGGTACTCATAAAAATCCTATCCTGATTCGAAATTATTGAATGAGGCATGCCATGTAGCCGCATCAACTCGCGAATGAACACCCCAGCAACAATTGGAGTAGTAAAAGGGTGTTTTAACACAATGAAATGTCCGTATTTACTCAACTGATCCACAATGACCAAGATGGTATCAACTCCACCTGACCGAGGTAGGCCCTCAATAAAATCCATTGAAACATCCTCCCAAACTAACTTAGGTACCGAAAACGGCTGTAAAAGTCCTCCCGGGGATAACGCAACATATTTATTTTGTTGACAGACCGCACATTTTGCCACAGTCCTTTATCCTTTTTTTCATCTCTGACCTATAAACTTATTTGGAGACACGCTTGTAAGTTTTAAGAAACCCTGAATGACCCCATACCTTGGCATCATGACACTCCTGCAACATGAGAGTCACAAAAGGCGAATTGCCGGGCAACACCACCTTTACATGATAACATAAGATTCCATCCACCAATGCATATCCCGCTCGTGCATTTCGGCCCTCGTGTAGGTCCCTCACCAATTTTCCTAGTACCTCATCTGCGGCTACCTCCTTCTTAATTTCCTGCAGCTAAAGGACTTTAGGGGTGGTTATAGCAATACAATTAATTGCTGGCTGAATTCGGGAAAGGGCATCAGCAGCCTTGTTCTCCAATCCGGGACGATATTGAATGTCGAAATGAAATCCCATCAGTTTAGTGAGCCACTTCTGATGATCCCCACTCACCAAGCGCCGCTCTAATAAAACTTCAAACTCCGCTGATCTGAATGTTGCTGACACGATGTGGAAGAACTTTGCTGAAGTAAGCAATAGGATGGCTATCTTGCATTAATACCACCCCTAAACCGTGACACCAATTGCCTAAAATACCCGGTGAGCCCCAAAAAAACCCTAAAGCTCCTTGAGAGTGCGTGGACTGGGCTAATTGACCATGGTTTCAATTTTGGATTGGTCAACTTCGACCCCTTTTTCAGTGATCACATGGCTGAGATATTTCATTTTCGCTTGTTCGAATAAATATTTCTTCTCATTGGCGTACAACTTATGTTCACTCAAAACCCCTAGTACTACACCTAGATAATGGAGATGTTCCTCAAGCAATTGACTATAAACCAGAATGTCATCAAAAAAATACAAGGACAAACTTCCGTAAGTAAGGTCCAAAAACCTCGTTCATCAAATGCTGAAAGGTGGCCAGGGCATTTGATAACCTAAAGGGCATGACAATTCATAGTGCCCTTCATGGGTGCGCAAAGCTGTCTTGGGAATATCCTCTGGTCGAACTCTAATCTGGTGGTAGCCCGACTTCAAATCTAACTTCGAAAAACACTTGAGCCCTATGTAGTTCATCTAACAACTCATCAATCATAGGGATCGAAAAACAGTCAGGCACTGTAACCTTGTTGAGCTCACGATAATCTACACAAAATCTCCATCTACCATCTTTTTTCTTCACCAACAAAACCGGGCTCGAAAATGGGCTTAGGCTTGGCTAGATGATCCTTGTAGCAAGCATATCCTTAACCAATTTCTCAATTTTATTCTTCTAGACATATGGGTATTGGTAGGGCCGTACGTTCACAGGAGCTGTCCCAGACTGTAAAAGGATTGCATGATCCCATGCTCTCGGGGATGAAAGTTCGTTTGGACACTCAAAAACTCGTTGGTGATTTCATAACAACTCTTTAATAGAGTTGTGAACTTCAAACACACTTGTATTCGATTCCACTGCTTCCCAATTCAAATAAAATAGCCCGTTTCCTTTCCTTATACGACTTAACCAACGACTTCAGTGACACTTGCATCTTGCCTAAACTGGGGTCTCCTTGGAGCGCAATGGTTTCTCCTTCGGTTTTGAAACGCATGGTTAGTGTTTCCCAGTTCACCTACATCTTTCCCAAGGTCTCCAACCACTTCATCCCTAAGATTACATCTGTACATCCCAACTTTAGCGATAAGAAGTCTTCGACTACCTCAATATTTGGCAACAAAACTACTACGTTCCTACAAATTCTGCCTCCTTTAATTCATAACCCAATATCCATTAAGACCCCATAACTGGCGGAGCCCATGACATGTAAATGTAACACTTGGACAAGCTCACTTGAAATGAAATTGTGGGTAGCTTCGCAATCAATAAGAACTATCACCGATTTCTTGAATATCATTCATCGCAACTTCATCATTTTCGGAGTAGTAAGCTCTACCACAGATTAAATTAATAATTCCGTTGTTGCTTCCACTGATTGTATTTCCTCCTCCTTCTCCTCTACCTCCACTGGTATTTCAACTTCTTCTTCATGTACTAAAAGTACCTGTAACTCTTTGTTCTTGCAACGATGACCGGGAAAAAACCTCTCATCACAATGATAACATAAGCCTCTTTCCCGCTTCAGTTGTAGCTCGATGTCGATCAGCCGTTTGAAGGGCGACACTGCTTTGCCTGTCGGCACTAGTCGCTGAATCGCGATAATATGGGGTTTGGGCAAATCGTGAGGGCTGGGTACAATAGACATAACTTGCTGGCCAATTTGTGAACCCTACAGAGGCCCCTTCTAATATAAGCCTATGTAATTTGGGCTGTTCACCACTAGGCTTGTTAAGGAAAAGTTGGGATTGAGAGTTTTAGCTCGAAATGGGCCGCTTAAGACTTTGGCTTGTTTGAGTGACTTATTTCGGTCTTCAACCCGTTGGGCCAATTCCATGATCTAGCCCAATCCTTTCGGCTTCATCATTTTTATTTTAACCCTTATGATTGGATTCAGCCCATTTATGAAATTTCCTTCTAAAATAGCTTTTGGAATATACGGCGAGGGCGCAACTAGCAATTCAAACCAACGGCGATAATCCCTCACTGTCCCCTCCTGTCTCAATGCCAAAAACTTCTCCAGCACACTGCCCTCTTGCGATGGCCGGAATCTCTGCAACAACAACAGTTTGAGGTCTTCCTAGCGCGTCAATGGCTGTCATCCATTTTTCCATTGATACCAAGCCAGTGCTTCTCCCTCAAAGCAGACTGTAGTGCCCTCGATCTTCTCCCAATTTGTGAATTGATTGATGGCAAAATATATTTTCGCCCTCAAAACCCAAGCGTCCGGTGCCTCTCCATTGAAGATAGGCATTTCCAATCGGCGGCCTCTGTTATCCAATCTCCCACACTCCTCACGGTGGATCTTTTCCCCGGTGCCTCCTCGCAGCTCCTATGTATTGTTCGAAACATCAGAGCTCATAGTTGGTTCCGGTGAGTTGGATGAATTTCTCTTCTCCTTCCTGCCTCTCTCATGCTCATCCCACTTTGACAATACTGAATCGAGCCGTTCTATTATCCCTACCATATCTCTTTGGATTTCCAATTTCATTACACCCATCTCCTCCTGTAAACCATCGAACCTCGATTCCAGTTATCCTACTCGTTCAGCAATGGTCATGTTTCCCAGATCTCAATGTGCTCTGATACCAAAATTGATAAGCTCCCCGCTGTCATGCCCAAATTTCCCTACTATTTCTGCCTAGCGTCTGGAATTCCATGTTGAATCTGCAGTCAGCTAAATGACATAATTAGGTTGCAGATGAAGTATTAGAAATAAGCTACTGGAATTGAATGAGATCTATTGTGCACAACCAATGATCAATGAATGTATTTATTTAATGAGTGAATGAACAAAGTAAATAATAAGTTCAGAGAGGTCGGTCTCTCCACCTCTCTCTTTCTTTAACTGACTTCTAATTCGATACCCTCCCAACTCCCTTTCCCTCCAAATTTATTTCCAATCCTACTACAAACTATTACACTTTTACCCCTATCTAACTAACTTCTGCTAACTTGGCAAGCCCCTTTTTCTTTCTTACATACGTGAACTGGATTCGAGGCCTAGCACACCCCTCAAATAAAGATGGCTCATCAAATTGTTTAGATTTAGCAATGAAATTGTGTATAAAAGGGATGCTGTCAATATAGTGGCAGATGCACTTTCAAGAAGACATGAGGGAGTTTTAGAGGGATTACAGTTGTGAGCCCTACCTAGGTTCAAGAGGATAGTTTAGCTAAAGAAAAGATTCAATCACTATTAGTACAACATAATTCTGATCTTACTTTACATAAATCACTAGCATGCTAAAACACAAGGGCAGAATTTACGTTGGGACATAGGCTAAAATCATATCTAAGTTAATTCAGAATATCCATGCTTTACAGAAAAGAGGTCACTCGAGCATTCATGGCAACATATACAGTGCAAAACAACATTTTCATTTTCATTGGCCATGTATGAATCAAGACATTAAGAAGGACGTGTTGCAATGTGAGGTGTGCAAAAAATGCAAGGGAGAACGTGTGCCTTATCCTGGACTACTGTATCCTTTACTTAAATCTCTACATGCATGGAGTCATATCAGCATGGACTTTGTTGAAAGTCTTCACACTGCAGGGGATAAGGACATTATCCTAGTAGTGGTGGACATGTTTACAAAGTTTGGCAACTTTATTGCCCTTACACATCCTTTCACAGCCCTGACAGTTGCAATAACTTTCCTTGACAATGCCTTTAAGCTATATGGAATGCCCCCAAAGTTTTTCTGACAGGGATAAGGTATTTACTAGCAAGTTTTGGAAGGTGTTGTTTAGACTAATGGGCACCTAGCTTCGTCTTAGTTATGCCAATCATACTCAAACAGATGGGCAAACGGAGAGACTCAATCAATGCATAGAAATGTACTTGAGATGCATAACCTATCAACAACCCAAATAATGGAAAAAATGGTTGACTTTGGCCGAATGGTGGTACAACACAGCCTATCACTCTGATATAAGAATGACTCATTTTGAGGCACTCTATTGGTTTAAACCTTCCCGATAGGCACTAGGGCCCTACCAGTAGTACAATGTTGTAGTTATAGAGGAATTGTTCCAAGATAGGTACAAACTAGATCAATAGTTGAAAGAAAACCTATCCCAGGCTGCGGTAAAAATGAAATAATATGCTGATAGAAATAGATGAGAGAGATTTTTTGAAGGAGTTGATTGGGTATTCTTTAAAATACACCCTTATAAACAATAGTCAGTAGAGAATAGGTCTAACCACAAGCTAGGTGCAACATACTTTTGTCCATACCAGATTACAAAGAAGATTGGTAGCCTTCTACCATGATCAAAAATATACTCGGTCTTCCATATATCATTGTTAAATAAGAAATTAGGAGAGAGGACTATCCAGTGCTGCGACTTCCTGAAGAAGGCCAACCACTTTACCTAGAACATCAATCACTGTCTATCATACAACTTCGGCTGGTGAAATGCAGAAACCACACAACCGTGCAGTGCCTTACTCATTGGCCAGACCTTTCCATAGAAAGCGCCATATAGGAAGATGTCGACTGGATTAAATTGCGATTTCCTCTCTGTAGATCTTGGGGACAAGATCAAGGTGAGGAGGAGGACTGTCATGTAAGGAATCA
Source organism: Fraxinus platypoda (assembly GCA_903798405.1). Classification (NCBI taxonomy): domain Eukaryota; kingdom Viridiplantae; phylum Streptophyta; class Magnoliopsida; order Lamiales; family Oleaceae; genus Fraxinus; species Fraxinus platypoda. The sequence goes on from CAIGRT010178810.1 coordinate 15,393, forward strand.
ATGGTGAAAAGAGGAAAAAGAACCAGGCGGGAGAAGAGAAAATCACAAACAACAATTAATCATAAATTAAATTTCACCATGACATAGTTTAATAAGATGATGCTGTATTAGCACTCAGATACCATATTAGCACTCACCATTTATCGTTTAATAAGTTGAAATAGTTTAGAAACACATCTTTATTACTTAGTTAAAAATGCAATTTTAATCTATATGAAATGGTTATATATACAAAACCATGTACGAAGGATATAATCAGTTTAGTAATCTACAAATCAGTTGAGTTGTTGAGTAATTCAACATTCCATTTCCTCTCATTTCTTCTTATTTTTGCTCTTTTATACTTTTCCCAACTCCGTTTGCTTTTAAATTGGTTATTAAATCAGCTAATTTAACTAAAAGAGTGAAATTGCTGTCTAGTTGTGGGTGTGAGCTTTAAGGTGAGATTTAACCCATAACAATGACACCTTGGGTGAAGCAGTGCGATGAGGGCTTTGCTACGACAGTGGAGGTTCAATGGCAAGTTTAGCATTCCGATAATAGCAGAAGACCGACAGTGGCAACATTTTGGGGTTGACAATGATGAACAATGGAATGCTTAGGGTTTCAGTCTGGGATTTTCAATTTTGGTCGGTTCGAGTAATTTGGGACAAATTATGTCAAGGGAAAAATTCATATCTAAGGTGTATTCTTTACCTCAATTCAAAAGTAAGGTAAATAGTTTGAAAATTCAAAAATCAGGTATGGATTTAATTAATTAAAAATATTTATTAAATATTGATAAT
>CAIGRT010178819.1:0-11205 GCA_903798405.1 Fraxinus platypoda
ACCAATTGTGCAGCAATCACAAAAGATTTTCAGAACCCTCAAGTGTACTCCAGAAAATATGAGAAAATAATTGAGTATAATATTTTACTGTGTATATGAAGATACAATTTCGTTTTTTGTTGTAGTATTTCTAATGAACAGATGCAAGTTTATATAGCCAGAGAAATGAAGTAACTGCATACCCCATGACCCAGTATTTAATTACAGATTTAATGGCCAATGGTAATGGATAGTAAATACAGGACAGTTAAAATAAACATATTTTACTGGCTAGTTGACTCATTAAACAATTCCGAAAATAACTAAAAATAATAATTATTTTATTAGAATCAATAAAGCCCAAGGCCCCAAGGCCCAATCAAAGACTTTTTAATATAGTGCGTGAGGCGTGGCTCGACCCTCTGACCTCCCACACAGATTCCACACTTTTTACCAGTTGAACACTTCATCTTAATTAATTATTTCTTTCACATATTATATTTATTATATAAATATATAACAAAACTAAAAATAATAATTATTTTATTAGAATCAATAAAGCCCAAGAGCCCAAGGCCCAATCAAAGACTTTTTAATATAGTGCATGAGGCGTGGCTCGACCCTCTGACCTCCGACACAGATTCCACACTTTTTACCAGTTGAACACTTCATCTTAATTAATTATTTCTTTCACATATTATATTTATTATATAAATATATAACAACAAATTCCTCTAGTTTTGTCAGTCTCGATGCGCTTAGAACTCGTAACTTATAGCAAATGTATCAAATTTGTTGATTTGACCAAAATAAATAACAATATAAATAATATAAAAACTAAAATATTTTGCACGATTTCATCTGAAATCCAAAAATTAAAGGTTTAGAACCTATTTACACTTTTTCAAAAGATTAGGAACCCCATGCAACTTTCTGTACTTGAATTTTTTATTTTTTTTTAAAATTTCACATATTATATTTATTATATAAATATATAACATAAACATGGCAGCGTGGAATCACAGTATAAAATGAAATATAACCAAAGAAGGCAATATGTTCTTGAAATGGGATTTTGCTAAAGATTTGAAGAGATATCTAGGAAATATTTGAGTTTTTAACTTATTTTATTTCGAAATCTACGCAACGGACGTGCAAGATTTAAAATATGTAACGATTGTGGGAGTGGTTAAACCAAAAATAAATTCATTTTTGTGAGAATTTGTTTAGTTTCTTATTGTTGACCTCAAAATCTGTTTAACACAAAAGTTAAGTTAAAGTTCGTCACCTATATATCACTTGTATTATACTTCCCTAATAGAACAATATTAGAATGCAATATTGTTGTTATAGAGGGGAATGCAATGACTATATGTACTCGATTAAATCAGATTATTGAAATTCAGGAAGACATTGACATAGATTTTTTTTCATCTATTGTAACTTTGTAGATTCTGGGGATGTTTATAGAGTTGAGGGTGTGCGAGTTATTCTAATCTCTCGAGCTTCTTCTAAACAAAATATTGATAGCATGTTGGTAGCCAACTCATAGTTTTTATTTACCTTAAATATAAATATATGAGTTACTTTTATATATGTCTTGTGCAGGCTCCTTTTATGACAATCGTCAGGATCATTGAATTGCTTTCCTGTGACTCGTCCAACCAATCACTCATTTTACCTATTAACACTTTGATTTGATGGTCTAACATTTGCCTTATTGGGTAAATGTATGGATTAAGTGGTATCTACCACCACCAAATATTTGGTAGCAAATGATCTCCGCCTCATTATCCTATGTTTGTCAACATGTGGCATGACTTTCGAAGTGCTTCAATAACCAACTCCTACCTATGCTCCGGAGGCACTTGCCTTTAGTTTCTCTAAGTTTGAGCCTTGTCTTTGGTCTATAAAACGATCCATGTGAGTCAACTTGTTTTGATACTCCAAAGAACTTGAGAATCAAGCTCCTCCGCTTGGCCATGATCGTGCCAACCAATCTCCAACTTGTAAGGCTTAGACGTGCCCAATGCCTCGACACGGCCTCCACGTCGAGATGATTAGGGCTCCACGTAGGTAGAGACATAATATTTAATAAAATACTTGTTTGAATATGGTAACAACTTCTTTGTATGCCTCCTCATACCTTCTTTATACACATTTTAATTTTTTTCTTGTTGAAGATATTAGGACGAAATGATTCTAGATATCTAGAAAACGCATATATATGAATGTGCCTTAATTTTCATAGCATGGGATTCGTTATATTCTCAAAAAAGGAAAAAAAATGATTCTTTCTAGTTATTTGATTGAAATTTGAAATGAGATTTTGTCCTAAATAAATTGGTAGAATAAAATCAAAAATCACAATATCTAGATAGTATATGAACCGCCAGACCACAGGCATTGCAATTCCAAATTTTCTCAAAACAAAACTTTGGTGTGATGTCACCTTTCAGTGTGATGCATGGATGTCATTAGGTGGCATCGATGGTCATCTAATACCTATAGGCTATAACTATAATGTCACGTAGAGTAACGTTAAAATAGCAATATTGTTATGTAACATTACTCTTTATTTATTTTAACCTATCTTTGGAGGAAATGGGCCACGGCTCATGGATAAGGTATGTATCCCCTAACACAAAGAAAAAAAAAAGTGACAATTATATTCAAGCGAATATTTGTATGCTCGCTTTATAAAACTTAGAAATGTAATGTCTCAATAAATAGAATCAAGTATAACTATATGATAATGCTATGTAGCACAAAAAGTGTTTTAACATATTACACAGTCATTACATAATATATCTAATTAAATATAGGAATGTGAAACCACTTAATTGGGCATATCGCCGAAATGCCACATAGACATGTGATAAACATCACCGATATTACATCACATTATTCTAGAACAAAAGGAAAATGATGCCTACGTTCAAGAATGTCATAGAAATCGAGTATTTGTTGTGGAAGAAGATGAATCAGGTGTGATTGTTAGCAAAGTGATAAGTGGCCATTAAGGCTAGACGAATGGAATCTAGAAATTGAGGTTGCATGATGGTATTGAATAGAATTACTCGATATTACCACCATGATACTACATCGTGATCAAGGACAATGCCAATGTTCAAGAATGTCAAATTAAGTTCTAAAAAATCAAATTTTGAGGACTCATTACTGTCAACAAAACTCAATTCACACAAACAAAACCTGCCCAACGTTTAAAAGGCTTTCTTGAGGTACATTAAAAATCACACTATTTTCCCTGCAGATCTTCCTAAGAAATGCATATATATAATCAACAGCTATCTTCTTATAAATCCTAGATTCCCTACTTGCTCTAACTACTGTATTCCCTAGGATGTGCACCACCCCAGCATCCCTACAACTAGCCAAAAACTCCAATTCATCGAACTCTGTTTGTCTCCCTGATGATGTTATGGTGTTGTGCATGTGCTGTGGAAATCTAGCAGGTACAATGGAGTCCACTGATGAAATGGTGAGGTCGATATTTGATGGAGATGTGTGAGCATTATCTTTCAACAAAAAGTCTCTTGATCGTTGAGCCTCTTGTCCATATAAGCTATATTCATCAGAGTCGGAACACCCTTCCATCATGGACTCGAGCCAACAAATGTGAAGAGATTGTCAAAGAGCTTCTTCTCAAATTCATCGTCTTTTTTGTGAAGGTCTTTGTAACCGTATCTTGCAACACAATGGAACATGTGGAAGTTCTTTGGACCTACACGTTTCACAAGAAATCTCTCTTCCTCTGGAACTGTGTACACAGGAGTACTTGACACACAAACACTACAACAGAATGTATGGCTGCTAGGTTGGTGATCAAATGTGAGAAAATATGTGGTACTCCACTAGCTAGTTCTGTGTACACAAGCCCTATACAGGGAACACGAAATAGCACCGAGCTGGGCCCAAGCCCTAAAATCCAAGCCATTGAGACTTTACTGTACATCTCAAATTCATACCTTTTGATTGTACCATAATGCCAGGTATACATGACGGCAAGAAAGGCAGCAGAAATCACAAGGGGAACCCAACCACCTTGATCGACCTTGAAAAGAACTGCAGAGAAGTACGTACACTCCACAACCAGAGAAAAGCCCGTAAAGATTAGGACAATAATCCAGCAGTGCCAAACTAGTAACATTATTAATGTCATGATAAAAGTGGTCACGAGCATAACAATCACGACAGCCGTACCTGTTATCACATGAGACATAATATTGTAAAACCTTTAGCATTTAATCTCTCAAAGATAATTGATGTCATAGTTCATAACGAATGAAAACCAAATAGATGTAATTGATTCAGTTTTATTGCATTTTCACAATCACTTCACAACATAGTCAACTTTATTACAAGGAGATATGAAGGCTGTTTACCAGTTTCGTAAGTAGCAGACAGAGAAAAGGGAACAAGAAAGCCTACTCCGTATATAGAAATTATCAACATTGCACAAGTAAATTGGCTCAAGGATAATGCTTTACATTTAGGGGCTAGGGCAATGCAATGCCATTATAATTTCACCACCTAGCGGAGGAGCACAATAACCTCGTTGTAATAAAGGTGTTCACTTATTTTTCGGAAACATTACACCAATATAAATTTCAATCCATCAATTGGTTACCATTTCAATAGTGGATATAAATAGGGAAGATACTTGTTGCACAAAGTTTTCAAGTATGAGATTGGTTAAGAAATAAAAAAAGAAAGGCAAGAGAAAGAATAACAACAAAATAAATGCTGTAAAACAGGATTTAACATATTCAGGAACATGGGAATGAATCAGAATGTCATTTGACTACCATGGTAAGTATTACTGTTATTCAAAAAAAGTTCGGCTAATCTATTATATGCGACGGCATCAGATACATCATATAGAGATATGAACCTTATAGCCAATTCGAAATGTAATAGATGTTGACATAATAATATTGAGGTTAGAGATCACATATGGAAAAGTATTCGAGTGTCAAACTGAGCTATATAGACTTAACTGTGTGTAGGGTAATAGAAAAAACGGGTTTCTTGGAACAAGCACCTGCGCAGTAGATCAATATTGGGTGCAGAAAATGAAATGAGAAAAATAAAGCTTTGCATAACACAGGCAAACTCACCATAAGCATTACCAATTTGGCTTTTATTTCTAAATCCAGCCGTTACAGCAATACATAGAACCATAAGGATCCAATTCATATCTGGAATGTATATCTGCCCAAGGAACTTCTTTGATGTATGTACAACTTTGACTCTTGAAAAACATCCCAGGGCAAGGGCTTGCTTGATTATTGAAAAAGTAGCAGATATGGTGGCCTGACTAGCAACAATAGCAGCCAAAGTTGCAACAACAAACATTGGCCAGTATATACCATCTGCATAATGAAAACTTAAATATAAGGGTTACACGTGACACTAACTTTTAGCCTCTTTTTGGATACAAATTTATAAATGGTTTATAAATTCAGTAAGTTTCTAGCATTAATTTTAATCTCACATTCATAACTATTGTTCATTATGATCTACACATTTCGTGGGACCCACTCATATTCCTATTTAGGAACCATTTATAAATTTGCCAAATGGAGGTTTAATTTCATAATCTTATATCAAGCTGATTATTGATATTCACTCATTTGTCTACTCTTTGAAATGTGATAGTCTCTGTGCATGTTTGCGAAGGTTTCCTTTGATTGTTTGCCATACATGGTTGCTTTTTACCAAATGTAGAAAACATAAACAAGGAACTATATAAAAAAAGGCACTTGCATTAACACATATTAGCGCTCCAAAGTAGAAAGAAGCGGTTTAACATTTTGCTGCTGGGACATTCCCACTGCTGATTTCCGTGCCAACTGCCAACAGAAAGATATTGCCTTGTTTGACATCCATTTTTTTTCTAATTATCTTTCTCATTTGTTTCTCTTTTTTCATTTCAACCACACATTCTATCAATTAAATAATATTACCCATAAACCCAAAAATTCTCATTACTTTTTAACCACACATTCTTCCATAAATCACTATTCCAAATCAAATTCTTCCATAAAATGGGTGTCAAACAAGGGCATTATAAGCTTTTTGAAATAATATGAATTTCCTAAATCAACTCATCCATGCATTTTGGTTTGGCCTAGAAGCTACTATGGAGTGACGCCGAATTCCAAAAACCATTTTCTATGGTCGAACAACAGATTTAACGAAGACGCTTCTTTTATCTTCAGTGCACACACACATTTCCTTCACCATAAAGCATTTTTCAAAGTCAGAAAGCAGCAAGGGTTTTGCAGCAATCAATGGTTAAATATTTCTCTATCGGGGAATATAATGCACTAGTGTTTGCACCTCACATATTTTCAGCGTTGAATAAGCTCAAGCAAACATGGGGGTGCATTCAAATATCAAGTTGTGACAAAAAACATATTTTTGAAAAAGCTCAAAATCATTTCTATATTGAAGACAGTATCATAGCCAACCTGGAATAGAACGGTAAAATGCATCGATTACATGTTCCTTATTTTGCATCAAGTAGGCTGCTTGTCCAGAGTACGCTAGAAGAAGGGAAGGAAACATAATTACTGTGAAAGCAAGCTGTACAGCTGAAACTGGAAAATGGGTAAGATCGGCAAAAAGTGCCTCTGTCCCTGTAGTTAGTGAGCAGCAATCAAAATCTAATGGAACTTGCTTATACGTGCATTTTAAATATTAAAGAGTTCCAGGAAGCACTAAAAAGACATGGATGGATGGAGTGAAAGGCACTGGAGATATTAAATTAACCTGTGATACTGAGCATGATGCCACCAAGAGATGTCCAGCTGTCTTTTCCTCCTCTTTTGAAGTATTGGTATACATATACAGGTGAAAAGGCTTTCAAGACTGAGCTATCATATTTATATATGTTGACGATGCCAATGCCTCCAATCATGAGAAACCAAAGCAGTACAACAGGAGCAAAAAGCCAACCAACTTTGTCTGTTCCATAATGTTGCATGCTAAACAAACCAACTAGTATGAACACAACAACCAGTACAACCGCATCTGCACGAGAAAACGCGAATTTAGACTTATAACGGAAAACCAAAAAACATGTAAAAGAACGGTAACAAATACATATAGACAATTCAAACAACCAAAAGGAAATGCTATAAAACAAACACTACATAAACCATTAATTTTGAGAGTAGATAAGTACCATTACTCATCTTTGGATGGTTCATCTTGATCCCGCCAGAAGCTGAAAGAACTGCAAGACATATTTTGGTAAAATGTTTCATACCAAAACAACAAAACAATAAATTAAAGATTACAACACCATTACAACAATGCAAAATATTGCCCTATCTCATGTGGCAATCATTTTTATATGGACATTTTTTCCCAAAAATATTATAATTTGACGAGGTCATACTTTAGTACTAGAAGCATATAAGATTAGCTTAATGCAGATACTAGAATGCACTGACACTCTCTCAGTGCACGTGTCGGAAATGCCTGTTGGCATGTCCGAATTATTTTTTAGTTTGGTACAGTTGGACACATCCCCGACATACTGACGACACTCCAGGAGATACTTCATGTTGGTCGACGACACGTGTCAAAAACTTTAGGTGATGTGTCCAAATTATTGTTAGGTTCGGTATAGTTGGACACACCGCCTTACACATTGCCAAAACGCTTGCAGATACATCATGTTGGACATCAACACGTGTCCGAATTACTAGGTGGAGTTATTTTTCATTTTATATAGTAGGACACGTTGTCGAGATGTTGGGCAACACATTGCCAACACTTAGATACATGTCGACACAATTGAATTAACAAAAATAAATTCAATTTAAAATATAAAATATAAAAATGAAAAATATATATATTATTATTTTAAACCACTTGTTGAGGATGTGTTGTGTCATACTTTTTTGAAAAATTGAATATCGGCGTATCCGTGTCATTTCCATATCGGTGCTTCCAAGGATGATAGAAATAACAAAAGGGTCATGTGTGTCTGAACCTTGATTACTTCCTAAGCATTCAGAACTCAATTTCCAAAGTATATGACTATGTACTAAAGCTTAATTCTATACATGGAATCACTTATAGCTTAGAAAAACTAATTTACCTATATTCAGGGCAAATATGGAACCACTCACAAACTTATAGATGGAGTAAGAGAATCGATTCAACAGCCCATAAAATTTTTTTACCCATGTACACCTTTTCCGTTGTGCGTCTATCAAAGATCTTGCATCTGCTCAGGCTCACACACACGTACATAAATTGCAATGAAATGTTAATCTGGGCTTTACCTGAAATGCATCAATGCTATATCGAAGTACCCTCAGCACTTCACCTCCCATTTGACCACCAAGAACTTAATCATAGGGACGAGTTAAACTTGGAATCAATCCTAGAATAACAACTAATGTTACTGGTCATCAACATCAAACCACCCACCACCCCCTTTTCTATGTAAGACCTATAAGGTAGCAGTTACCGCACTGGACGTCACATTGCATAATTAAAAGAAGGAAACGCGATACTTAAGTACGGGCATCCTCAAATGTGAAGAACTGTGTAAAACGTCACTATTCTCTACAAGGTAGATGCAGCAACCAAGAGTAGTTGACAAACCCATCAAAAGAGATAAGAAAGATTATAGAAGGCCTGTAATTACCTGATATAGCAGGAGTGAGAATTCCATCACCATTCAAGTGCCAACAAGTACTAGTATGAGAAGGGCATTCTTTCTAAATGCATGTGCCTCCAGCCATCTCTTAGTTTTAGTAGATAATGAATGCTCGCGGAATGCGCTGCGACTATAAGTTGTAAGCTCCTCATCAGTGCGATGTTGGTTGGGAATTGTTTTCACATTAGCATGCCGACATAGTAAAGAATAAAGAGCAAAGGTTCCCCCTGAACAAAAGATGAATACAGCTATGAAATCATAGTCTGTGTCAAGCTTTTTAACCTTTCTTTTTCCTTCATCTTTCTTTATTACAGATGTGAAAGGAAAATTTAGAAATATGGTTAAGATGATTAGTAAAAAGCCTTCGATTGAAAGAATTAAACTTGCTTCATTTCTTATTCTCCAATAATATCACTTCTTTCATGAAAGTCTTTTGGTTTTTGTTGTTTTTGATTCGGCACATCTTTCTCAACATTACTATTATTTGACTTTTGCTAATTATTTGGCAGGGTCACTGAAGAAATTAAACAACTTCTCACAGTTTCACAGGTAGAAATTGTCCCAAAACATTGATACGGCTGGTCTCCAAATAAGGTATGAATTATGATGCCTAAGATACTTGCGACCATTGCTTCTTTTAGCACTAGATGTTCCAAGATAAAAATATCAAAGATGCAAGTGCTAACTAAACTGTGGTGGAACTAAATATTGCAGGATGTTACTATCAGTCAATGAACATATAAAGGGAAATTCTTTCCTTATTATTGTTTAAATACAGAAAAAAATAAAATAAAAAATAAGAGGATAAATGAACATTCGAAGGAGAAGGAGTAACAAGTGATTATCCAAAATCAACGTGCTCGTTATTTTTACTATATTTTGTTTTTTGTAACAACTTAAAAATAATGTGGGTCAAACAGGGTGTAAATACAGAAAAAAATAAAATAAAAAATAAGAGGATAAATGAACATTCGAAGGAGAAGGAGTAACAAGTGATTATCCAAAATCAACGTGCTCGTTATTTTTACTATATTTTGTTTTTTGTAACAACTTACAACTTCATTTTGACTAGTAAGTAGCAATCAATATTCTCTAATGTCTCAGTTGATTATATAAATAAGAAAATAAAATGACTTCTTCAGTCAATTAAAGAGATTGATCTTTCCATTCTTGGCATAACATATCGTCACAAGCTTTGCCTCCAGCAGCCAAAGAAGGGACATTCATTTTAATTAACAATTAAGCTTATCAATGACTAAATTCCAAAATTAGCAATCTCGTAACATGCTTATACCTATTAAATATAACAGATATTTCGTAGTCTGTATCAGTTTACCTTGACCATTGTCATTTGCTCTACATACTATGAAAACATACTTGAGTAGAGGTATCAGAGTAAGGGAGTATATAATCAACGAAAGGGCACCAATAATATCCTCTGTATCTTTTATTCCATGGGGAAATATATTGTTGAACACACATAAAGGAGATGTTCCTAAGTCTCCATATACCACTCCCAGACTCTGGAAGGCAAGTCGCAAGAGCAATATTGCCGAGAAATTCTGTTGCAACAGAAATGAGATTAGAGCAGTGAATCATACAACTTAATATTCAATTATTACAACAAAAATGTCAGAAACACTATGCAAAACATTCCGTGGCTATAGTAAGACTTTGAGTTGAAATACTTCGAAGAAAGGTTCTACAGATTGACTATTTAGAAACATTATAGCGCATCGTGCGTTGTGCATCGTGTAGTCTGCTGCAACCAAGTAAATATCATATTAGTACTGGAGGCAACAAATTTAATCCAGTGAACATCATAAAATTTAATTTAGTGGCACCCAGTTATTATATACTTATACTTACAAGTTGAAGCAGATTTAAAGAACATCTCAACAAACACAAATTAAGCAATTGTAGAATCTAACTCGCTGATAATAATTCATCAATACATAAATAGTTACATAGTTTGTATATATGAAAAATGATAGAAATTTGGGTCTACCTTTTCTCTATACATATTTCTATGTCTTCCAGCCTCCTCATCCATAGGCTGATCAAGCTTCTGCTCCAAAACCCACAGGCCCCCTTTAGTTTAATCTTCTTCATTAAATTCCACCCGAGATGCCAGTTCTCTTTCTGAATCTAGATAGCTCATTTGACTATTCAAACCCGATTTTTGATAGAAAAAATCGATACTAAAACTCCAAATATGAAGAACTCAACCTCCAAATTGAAAACTCAATTCACTTCCCGGAAAAGAATGCCCAGCAAACAGTTTTGGAAGAGCAGAGCCAGAAATTATTCGATACTATAACTCAGCTGGAATAGAAACCCCCACGGTGGTGTCCAATCAACGTCAGTGATATGATCCGGGATAGTTGGTCTAGGAGTCCAAATTGAAATCAATTGGTATAGTTTTGAAGTCCAAATTGAAGAAGTTGACAAATCAAGGCTCAAGTTTGGTGAAGGGATCGGGAGCGAAACGAGTTGAATTTAAGGTTTGGAAGATATTTGGA
>CAIGRT010178825.1:0-18108 GCA_903798405.1 Fraxinus platypoda
GATATGAAACTAAAAAGATGCATTATGTGTTATTAGATGCTTAATTCATTTTTACATCTTATCATCATTTTCACAGCTTATGATATGAAACTGAAAAGATGCATTATGTGTTATTAATTGCTTAAATCACTTTTACACTGTGTACTTCTTGATTTAACTGCTTGAATTACTTTTGCACTTAGTATTGTTTCACATACATTTTACACTAGGTATTTGAGTTGTCTATTTCAAGAAACGGGTTTTGATGAATGAAAAGCAGAATTCGATCAAAACAGTTATTGGTTGTGTCAGTTTTTGAGTCTTAATTTTATTTTGCTACTGCCTTGACTTTAGATTGTAGTTTTGTCACAGAATGCCAAAGGGGAAGCTTGTTAGGTATGATGTAATTGGTAAGTCTGTGAACAAAAAGGATTAAAATTAATATGTTGTAAAAGTCAAGGAGTAATGTGCAAATAATGAAAATTGTGTTATATTAGGTCTAGGGTTCGAGAATGGAAAAGAAGGAAAAACGGCCCGTCATTTCACTAGAATGTTGCCAAGACTTGGCTCGAGCGTCAGAAACAGTAACACTGTCACTAGCCTGTCGCCACGCCTTTGCTCGAGTGACACACTGTCGCTCGAGGCCTAGTTCTCGCTTGAGTAATAGGGTTATCCGGGAAATTTTTAATTCGTTTTTTAAGCCTTTTTATCTGACTCATTCATACATTGACCTACATATAAATAACTGAACGCTTTTGAACGAGATTCCTAAGGTTGAACATTGTGAAAAACATACTCTCTCCATATCATCTTCATCAAATGAGCTTTCAACTTTCGTTCAGGGATTGGCTATTGGCGATAAAAACATCAGATTCACAATCCAAATACCAAACTGCTGCTTTCTTCATATCTGTCAGAGTTCTGAAGATCAAATGAAGGTGACTGGAGTTCCAGTCGTTGAAGAACGCGGCGTTCTTCGTTAATCCACATAAGATAGACGAATTCATAAAGCTGAGAGTTGCTGCAGAAGAGCGCAATCCATGAGAGTTTTGAAAACTACAGTTGGGAGTTAGTGCAAGAGCACGAAATCTAGTAGAGCTGTTGAAATTGCAATCAGAAGGTCAAACGTACTAGTGGTAGTCGAGTCTAGCGGACTGTAAGTTTTAATTCGTTTATAGTGGATTGTTGACTGGCAAAGTGCTCGAAGTTTTTACCCAATTGGGTTTCTCCGTGATCATTTCTTGTGTTTGTTATTGCTTTCATATAACTGCGGTATTTCAACATAGAAAATTGGACTGTTTGATTAATCATCTAGAGATAATTAATAGTGACTTGTTGCTATTTAATTATTAAGTTTTTAATTCCGCATAATCACCTATTCACTCCCCTCTAGGTGTATTTTTGGGTCGAATTTCGTATTTTCACATACCATAGTCCAACAATTAAAGGGTCTCTATAAAGTTTCATTATACACATACATTTAAGCCAAGGTTTAGAAGATTCATTGTACATATATTATTCAAACTAAAATAAAGGGGGAGGGGGGAGGGAAATCAATCAAGAAGCTGAGGTTATTCATTTTTCCCCCATTTTTCCTTTAAACCCGATGATGTACCTTAATTCATTTTTGTGTTTTTATTCTCTCGTTGATGGGTAATTAAATATTTAATTAGGATGAATGATTGTAACCTAATTTTGAAGCTTAATTTTAATTAAAAAATTTTAAATCTCCAAATTGATTTTGTCAATTATTTTTACTTTCAAGCATTAATGCTTGGATTAATTGGCTACTAATTCATTGATTTTGTGAGCAATAATTACGTAGAGTTACTGATTATTTATTTAGATCACGAAGTAAAAATCAAGAACTAGTATAAAAGTGTAGAGATATATGTTTTAGTTAATGCGGTCGTTACATGAATTCTTAGAAATTTGATGCGTTTAACTAAGGTGTATCACAGAAAAATATAAAATTGACTTAGTTAAATAGAATCAATTTGAACTCGAGAGAGGTAAATTGAATATGTTAAAAGAATTTGACCGAGTAAACATAATCAATTATATAGAATTTGGTAATTGAGATTAAGGGGATAGTTATGGTGGTGGATTCATAAATCCTAACACTTAAACCATCATATAAAAAATTGACTTTAATTGTTTTACTACATTCAAAATAAAAAAAAAATCACAAAAAGAGAAAGTAACACATTCTGTTTGTTTTCAATCAAATTGAAATTAGAAATAATTTAATCAACGGTTAAATAATAGTCCTCATGAAAACAATATCCGAACTTTTAAGTCCACTTTATTACTTGTTACGATCCGCATACTTGCGAGATATAAAATCGATAACAATCATCCATAAAGATATAGTAGGATTTTATTTGAGAATATATTTAATTCTACTCGAGAGATATTATTAAACAATAGAGAAACATGATCTTCCGGTCCAAATAAGTGTTGTCTAAGTTTTCGATTGGTATTAAAATGAATGAAAGTAGGGAGAATTGAAGTCTTAGTGCTGGCCATTAAATCAATCAAACACATTTAATTAATAATTTCTCTATAAATAAATTTTAGGCAATTCAATTGTTTAGAATTTATTTTTTTCCATACAAATTTCATACTCGCAATCAAATGTATCCATAGTGAATTTAATAACTAATTTAATACTTAGCTTGGAATTGATTCGGACTGAAGTCCACTGTATCGCTTGTTTACGATATCGTCCACTCACGGGATTTTAGCGCAGTAGCCATCCCGAAGAGCTAGAGTTTCTACATCTTCCAAGGGAAATTCCTAGCCATGAGCTTGTGCAGCCACAACTCCCATATGATCACTTATCACCTCATCTAAACCAGTAACCCATGACTTAGTTGAGTCAATGCTCAGACCGAATTTAATAACTGCGTCTATGCATACCCTACACATCTTTTACATCCTACCTTATTAATTACTTCATATAAATCAACAAACTCCCTAGTTGATGGGTTGTTACAGCTATTTTTGTGTCTTCATTAGACTGATCCAACCAATATAAACATATGGTACGGTTTGGCCACTTGATCAAGTTGTCTAAGATGCTTTCAATAAATCAAATATAAGAACAGAAAGTTGGGCAACTAGCATTTGAAACCAACCTTCCAGGAAAGCGACACTTCAAATTCTACATGAATGCGGAGAACTGTTTTGAAATGCGGCGAACTGTTTTGAAGGGCCCAATTTCTACACCTTCGTTGACACTTCAAATTCTACATGAATGCAGAGAACTGTTTTGAATGGCTCAATTTCTACAGAGTAATGCTACATGTACATAATGGTCTACATAATGGTCTACACAATTACAAGTGGCATTGATCAAAACCTTTAATTCAAATCTGACACTTTCACATCAACCACAGGATTGTTGCCACATCACATTGTGTCAAAGATTGTGTACACTTATTATGAACACTTAGTATTTTCCATTTCTACACCTTTGTTGACACTTGCATTGTTGTCAAAAAGTGATTAGATGAAGATTATTAGAACGTGTACTCTAATATTTAAGTATTTAAAAAAAATTAAATGCATACTATTCGAAATTAATGAATTCACGTTACTCCTTTTTTTTTTTTCCTTCAAGGGAAGGATTTGGGAGATCTTTTAGCAGACTCGAACTCTATAACATGTAACTATCTTGACGCCCACGTGAGCTTTACCAGAGGATTACAGTTATTTTAATTAGTATTTCTCACTTGAATTTTGATTAATAAAAAAAAATATTTTACAACTTATTTATTTTGAACAAATCTTTTAAGCTTATAACAAAACATACCCAATTGATTTATGTAAAGCAAAACATATTAGTTGGAGAAACACATCTCTATCAAATCATATCAGTGTAAATCACCGATGAAATTTAGGTCAGCGATCGCTTACTACATTATTTTTTTATTCCTTTAGTAATTTTGTTAACGTTTTCCGAATTGCTTATACAAAATGTGTTGAGAGTTTGGACTAAATTCAAAGGCGCTCCAAAATGTGTCGATTTTACAACCTATTTACAAGAAACCACTTCAAAACGTACATGACCTAATATAATCAAAATCTTTATAATCTTTGACACTAACTAAAAAAGAAATTATTGTGAAACCTCATTCAAAGTTCTGAAAATACCTTGGTAAAGGCATTAAGAATGTCCTGTAGAGTTGCACTCTCGTGATGCATTTCATATGAAAATATTAGTTTTGATTAAATCAACAAGATGTACGGCCACGATATACATGACAGACTTAACTGTGTAAATGTGCAATTTTTGTAAATAGAATTGGATGCTGTTAATATCAATTTAATCTAAAATAACAAACAAGCCTTAAATATTTTTGAAAATTTATTTGATTTTCGACTTGTGAATTGTAAAAGTACATTTGATCCCTCGTTAACCAGAACATTAAGGGTCCGTTTGATTGGCAAATGTGAAAAGACTTTCCAATTCCATGTAAGTTGGAAAATAAAAACTCAAGTACCCTATAGGAATATATTTTCTATGAAATTGGCAAAAAAAAAAAAGTTTAAACTTGTTGTACCTTGGAATTCGAACTTCATTTTCACTTTTGTATCAAACAGTCAAATAGAAATTGATTTCTTCGGATGCGACATTTTTTATAGAATTTAAACCAATCAAACGGATCCTAATATTTTTATGAAGTGAGTTGGATTTGGACCATTGGCCGTCCATATGAGAGGTGGTGACCCACAACTCCTATTATTTAGTTAATTAATTTAATTCAAAATTAAGGTCCATGAAAATATTAAGATGAATACTCGTTCTCCACTTTTTACCTAGATTTCTTCCTAAATTTCCTTGCTCTCTCTTGATTTTAATTCGAATTCATTTTTATTGTGAAATGGTATTTTAGGCAGTTTCATTTAAAATTGGTCGTTTTGAAAATATAATTCGAAAAGGGCATTTGTAAAATAAAAATAAGTAAAAATAAATAAATAGACATTTCAAGTAATTTCTCGTTATCTTATTTATTACATTTCAGTGAATGTTTTTTTTTTTTGGGTGGGGGGATTGGTTAGGGTACAAAACTATGTTATTCTACAGTTTGAAGGCAATATTAATTTCATACACACATGGTTTCACTTGTCCTATATAGTTAGCTACCCATGTTATCCAAATGGTATATGCATGCTTTCTTGCACATGGATAAGAGCATGTTTGGCTAAGCTTAAAAAAATAAAACCCACTTTTAAGAAGTTTTTTTCAAAACATATTTGGATGTATTATTTTTTATTCTTATTTGTAAGTAGAAAGGTTATGTATTCTTAAAGTAGTTCATTCTCATATTTGCGAACATAAATACTAGGCCTAACAAAAATTAACAATTTGCTTAAAATCAGTTTGGACCGTCGATTTCGATCTGAGAAGCTGCGTGTTAACTGTTTTTAAAAGGAAAATGTATTTTTAAAGGAGCATTGCAACGTTGACATATTCAATTTATTCGTATCAACGTGCTCAGATAATAGAATTTAATTTCTTTTAAATTTTTAATCATACTTTTTATTTTGTATTCTCCGATCCTGTTTGAGCCACATTAAAATTTTCATTTTCATTCTTCTACTCATTTTCAACCACACAATCTTCAATAAAATAATATTTTCCATCACATCAATAATTTTTCCTTCTTTTTCAACCACATATTTCTCATCACATCAACGGTAAAAATACATTATCTCATTTTAATGTACACCAAACAGGAATAAACTTTTCTGAATTTAAAATAAAGATTGAGCTCAAACTTTTTAAAACGGTGATAAGTTAAGCCATTGTTTGGTCCCTATTATTTTCAAAATCTCAAAAAAAATTCCTTATTTTTTAACCACACATTCTCCATCAAATCACTATTTCAAACTGCAATCTTGCCAAAAAAATGGGGCTCAAACATTTTTTTTCACAAAATTTGATGCAAAATTATATTAGTTGGTTTTTATTTTAATTTGTCACACTCATAAATGAGTAAAGGTCAGAATTTCTTTAACAAAAAAAAAAAATTCATTCTATTTTTGACATTTCATCTGTAAGTAAGTCATTATGTAACTATTTATATACAAACAATCTTTTCCACCGGCTAATGATAAAATGCTACTTCGACATTATGTACACCAAGGTGCAAACTTGATGTACATGTAAAATAATTCATTCTTTTATCCCTAGGCTTTGTAAAGTTCAACAGGTCTGAAATAATTTAATGAGAAGTGGATCAAGGTTATACTAAGCTCCTATTTGAGTTTCACTAAAAACAAATTTTGGAGAAAATGTATTTTGGAATAGTGATTTTTAATTTTTTTTTTTTGAAAATGTATTTTGAAAAAGTACGATTTTTTTTGGATTTACGTGTAATATTATTTTATTAAAAAAATGATTAAAAATAATGGAACCCAAACAAGGGCTAACAACAATGTCCCAAATACTCAAACATGAATTTTAATATTTGTACATAAAAAATGTATATAATTGACTCCATAATATAGTGTGGAAGGAAAATATTGAATGAAAAAGTTTACTGTGTTTTAAATTGACGAATGGTAGAGTGCCATATAATATTATATAATTTATTATGTAATTTTTAAGAGTAATGCTATTCATCCCCACTGGGGATAAAAACACAGTCTACGTGGCGTTAATATGACATTAAATAATAGGTGAAATTAAATAAGTCATTCAATTTCACCTTTCATTTAACATACCATTTAAAGCCACGTAGACTGTGTTTTCATCCTCATTGGGGATGAATAACATTACACAATTTTTAGAGCTTGTTTGTCTCCCATTATTGGGAGAAAATTAGTATAATGAATAGTATTTTTTGGAGAATGTGTGGTTGAAAATTAAAGTAACTTTATTGGTTTGTATGTAGAATATTTTATTGGGTGAATGTGTGGTGGAGAATCTTACTGTAGCAAACAATTTTTTGGAATAATGGTAGACAAATAGGGGCTTAATTAGGGTTTATTTTATAAATTTTTTAGGCCCTGTTTGATGGGCAATCCTCATTGGGGATGAATAACATTACACAATTTTTAGAGCTTGTTTGTCTCCCATTATTGGGAGAAAATTAGAGTAATGAATAGTATTTTTTGGAGAATGTGTGGTTGAAAATTAAAGTAACTTTATTGGTTTGTATGTAGAATATTTTATTGGGTGAATGTGTGGTGGAGAATCTTACTGTAGCAAACAATTTTTTGGATTAATGGTAGACAAACAGAGGCTTAAGCCTTAATGTATATATATGTAGCAAGATACCCAAACATTCAGTTTGACCACGTGTCAAACCGTAATCCGACATTCACACAAACATTGAACACTTCTCGGTGACACTTAACAGTTCCATGAATTGTGTGACCAGACTAGAGAGAGAAATCATAACTCCCGCTCCTCCATTTACATATGTGGTAAATTAATACGGTCCTTGTACACCCATTTTTCTCTCAATTTTCGCCCCTATTTTTCCTCAAAACTTCAGTTTTGTTTCAATATATATACACACATGCATTAACAAGCTTCAATACACTTCCATTTCTATATATTGTATGTATAAGTAGAGTAGAAGTATAATTTATGAAGTGTTATCTTCATTGATCGGAAGTGAATATATATATGCACACAGAGATTTTTGTGTATATTAGACGAGGTCGGAGGAAGAAAGATCGAGCAAGTGAAAAATGGCGGCAAATAAGGGTAGCAGCTTGGAGGAGATAAAGAATGAGAACGTCGACCTTGTACGAGCCTTCATTTCTCTCTAATTATCTTATAATTGTGTGTATCTGTGTTTTCACACTGATTTTATGAGTTTAAATTTAAATTTTACTCGCTGATTCAGATTGTTTGTTTAGAATTTAAACGTGTATTAGTTTGTTACGCAATATATGTTTGTTCTAAGATTTTTGGGAGAGAAATTTCCGTACTGTATCTAATCAATTGCATTCCATGCACGATTTGTTTATTGATATGATTTTGATTTTTTTTTTCTTGGTTGGGTATAGGAGCGCATACCGGTTGAGCAAGTATTCGAGCAATTGCAAAGTTCGAAGGAGGGATTGACAAGTGCTGAAGCCGACAAGCGGCTTCAAATCTTTGGGCCAAACAAGCTAGAGGAGAAGAAGGCAAAACTATATAATTTTCCTTGCTCAGTTTCGGTTTTTCGATTAATTGGTTTGGTGATAATTTATAATTCATGTTTAAACTTATGGTTTATAAACAGGAAAGTAAGCTCCTCAAATTTTTGGGTTTCATGTGGAATCCTCTGTCATGGGTTATGGAGTGCGCTGCTATCATAGCCATTGCATTGGCAAATGGAGAGGTGATTCTCATACAAATATTTAGAAGTACGTTGGGTTGTTCGCGTCTAACTTCGGCAAGCCGAGAATAAATGATTGCAGGGTAAGCCACCGGATTGGCAAGATTTTATTGGTATTGCGGTTTTACTGGTGATCAATTCGACCATAAGCTTTATCGAGGAAAACAATGCCGGGAATGCTGCTGCAGCTCTAATGGCAGGTCTGGCACCAAAAACGAAGGTATTCAGAGTTCCATTTGAGGCATTGACAATACCACGTTTCAATTTCATGGTCTTGAATTTGAGTTTATTTATTATTTTTTTGTGTAGGTGCTGAGGGATGGCAGATGGAGTGAGCAGGAAGCTGCGATTCTGGTACCGGGAGATATAGTTAGCATAAAGTTGGGAGATATTATCCCAGCAGATGCTCGATTGCTGGAAGGGGATCCCCTCAAGATTGATCAATCTGCACTGACCGGTGAGTCGTTGCCAGTGACAAAGAACCCCGGGGACGAAGTGTTCTCAGGCTCCACCTGCAAACAAGGTGAGATTGAGGCTGTTGTCATTGCCACTGGAATCAACACTTTCTTTGGAAAAGCTGCTCATCTCGTTGACAGCACAGAGCAAATTGGCCACTTCCAGAAGGTATCGTTTGCAATCATGAACTTGATTGGCATATCCAATTCGTATTACGCGATTTAATTACAAAAAATGATCCAATTTAATTAGGTGTTGACGTCCATTGGTAACTTCTGCATATGTTCCATTGCGGTGGGCGTGGTAATAGAGATAGTCGTAATGTACCCAATTCAACACCGGAGGTACAGAGATGGAATTGACAACCTTTTGGTTCTTCTCATTGGAGGCATTCCAATTGCCATGCCGACCGTGTTATCTGTGACTATGGCAATTGGATCGCACAGGTTGTCACAGCAGGGTGCAATCACCAAGAGGATGACAGCTATTGAAGAAATGGCTGGGATGGACGTACTGTGTAGTGACAAGACTGGTACTCTTACCTTGAACAAGCTCACAGTTGACAAAAATCTAATCGAGGTTGGTAATTTAATTGAGAGTGCCAACAAAATTTCAAGTCGAAAAATGAAAGCATAGTATACTCACTGGTAACATGAACAGTTTTACACTCTAGGATCACGGACGTCATGTTGTGTAGGTATTTGCTAAGGATTGTGACAAGGATATGGTGATTCTTCTTGGTGCTAGAGCTTCAAGGGTTGAGAATCAGGATGCTATTGATGCTTGTATTGTCGGAATGCTGGCTGATCCCAAGGAGGTACCTTGGATTGACTGTAATACATACTCGTCTATGGTCTAACTATCATAATCACTATGCAAATTACTTGTGTTCCAGGCAAGAGCAGGGATCACTGAAGTGCATTTCCTTCCCTTTAATCCGGTGGAAAAGCGCACAGCTAATACATACATAGACAGCAATGGAAATTGGCATCGGGCTAGCAAAGGGGCCCCTGAACAGGTAAACTATATTTGTTCCAGAAAAATAAATTGAGATTTGCCCCCTGACTTTGTGTGGTTACTAATATATCTTGTTGCAGATTGTTGAGCTCTGCTGCCTAAAGGAAGACGTGAAGAAAAAAGTTCACTCCATCATTGATAAATTTGCTGACCGTGGTCTTCGCTCTCTTGCTGTCGCTAAACAGGTGATTTCATAAATTTCTTTTCATATTCATTCGATGAATAAATTCAGCTTTATACAACTCAATTCAGCTGGTGATATTTTCCCTTTTTTTCAGACCGTACCAGAGAAGACAAAGGAGAGTGCAGGATCGCCGTGGATCTTTGTTGGTCTCCTGCCACTTTTCGACCCTCCAAGGCATGACAGTGGAGAGACCATTAAGCGTGCCTTAAACCTTGGTGTCAATGTAAAGATGATTACAGGTGATCAGTTGGCTATTGCAAAGGAGACTGGTCGAAGGCTTGGAATGGGAACAAATATGTATCCTTCTTCCTCCCTACTTGGACAACACAAGGACGAGAGCATTGCTCATCTCCCCGTTGAGGAACTCATTGAAAAGGCTGATGGCTTTGCCGGAGTCTTTCCTGGTGAGAAGCCTATGCATTCATTTAACTGATGTGTTCACTACTAGTCTAATCCGTGTGAAAATGATTTATTGACTACATTTTTGGGGACGGCAGAGCACAAATATGAGATAGTGAAGAAGCTGCAAGAAAGAAAACACATCTGTGGAATGACAGGAGATGGAGTGAACGACGCACCTGCTTTAAAGAGAGCGGACATTGGCATTGCAGTGGCTGATGCTACTGACGCTGCCCGTGGTGCATCAGACATAGTCCTAACCGAGCCAGGATTAAGTGTGATAGTGAGTGCTGTTTTGACAAGCAGGGCCATATTTCAGAGGATGAAGAACTACACAATTTATGCAGTTTCCATAACTATTCGTATTGTGCTCGGTTTTATGCTCATTGCACTCATCTGGAAGTTCGACTTCTCACCATTCATGGTTCTGATCATTGCAATACTTAATGATGGAACCATCATGACCATTTCTAAAGACAAGGTGAAGCCATCACCATTGCCTGATTCATGGAAACTGAAAGAGATTTTCGCCACTGGAGTTGTTCTTGGAACTTACCTTGCAGTGATGACCGTTGTTTTCTTTTGGGCTGCAAAAGAATCAGATTTCTTCTCGGTAAGGAATTGGACTAGATAAAATAGTATCAAAGATCATTTGTCAGATTGCTGAAATTCATAATATACAATCACCTTTGCAGGACAAATTTGGCGTAAGATCAATCAGGCATGACTACCACGAGCTCAATTCAGCTCTCTATCTTCAAGTTAGCATAGTTAGTCAGGCACTCATCTTTGTCACTCGGTCAAGGAGTTGGTCTTTCATGGAACGCCCAGGTCTACTACTTGTCGCTGCTTTTTTTATAGCACAGCTGGTAAGTTTCTTCCTCTCATTTCCATTAATTAACAGTTTCTTATGATTTGATAATTCTGATCACTATGATTGTGTGTATGCTCAAGATTGCAACATTAATAGCGGTCTATGCAAATTGGAGATTTGCAAGGATCCAAGGAATAGGTTGGGGATGGGCCGGTGTAATCTGGATTTACAGCATTGTCTTCTACTTCCCGTTGGATATTTTCAAGTTCTTCATTCGATATGCGCTGACCGGCAAGGCGTGGAATACTTTAACTGATAACAGGGTATTTTATGATTGTAGTCGACCCTATATATGTTGGACTAAAGTTTAGTTTGTTGTTATTCTAGTCTACTCATTCAGCCTTTCTCGTCATTTGAATTATACAGACTGCCCTGACATCGAAGAAGGATTATGGTCGAGGAGAAAGGGAAGCACAGTGGGCTATGGCTCAACGCACGCTACATGGCCTCCAGCCACCAGAGACTTCTGACCTTTTAAATGACAAAAATAGCTACCAAGAGTTGTCTGAAATCGCTGAACAGGCCAAACGACGAGCTGAAGTTGCAAGGCTGAGAGAGCTTCACACTCTCAAGGGTCATGTCGAGTCAGTGGTGAAGCTCAAGGGTCTTGACATCGAGACAATTCAGCAACACTACACTGTTTGATAGCACGACTAAGAACATATAATTGGATTTTCCGAAGGAGAGAAACAATATCAGAATAAATATGTTCTTTTTTGTCTTCGGTTGTTGTTCGAATTGGTGGAAATAATGATGAAATCACTTGGAATAATCCAACAAGAGAAGTTGGAATCATCGGTAGTAGGGCCATAGAATGAGTTTAGTTTTAACATTATGTAGCAGTCAGTTTGTATGAATGTTCATGCATTAAATTTTGCTAATTAGAACTACAAGGAAATCTTTCCTAGTTATAATCATTCAATTTATGGTTTTGCATCTTAAATTATTCATCCTATCCTTATCATCATAGTGTTCTGTCATTTGCCAAAACGATTTTATATTTGAAGGTTTCGAAACGATAAAAGACCTACAAATGCTTTCGATCTTAGCGATGTGTTAGAGAACGCGTCCTGTGAGACATAGATCAAGATCCCAAAAAGAGGGAACCAATCCCTTCCATGACTCTATAAATCTCTTCATGCATCTTTTAACGGTTAAGTCGAGTCCAGTTCAATAGTTAAAAAATTCATATTAATTTATTTAACAAGTTCTACAATCTTTTTACGATTTAAGTTTTCTGTTCCGAGTACTAGAATCGAAATGGATCAAATTGTCAAGTTCTTGGTTGTAGACCAGGAACCGTTTAAAATATAAGGAAAACCAGACCAAACTGGTAAGTTCGATCCGGTAATTTTGTCCACCTCTAAAAAGTACAATAAATTGAACATCACTTGATGTGAAAGAAGATGATCGATTGATAACTTACAATTTAGCAAAAACAATCATATAACAACAAATCATCGACCATCATAGCAACTTTCAATAACAATTCGTTACCCTCCATTGACGACATTTCACGACGACCTAAACCCGTACCATGTATCAAGTTACGGCCGGTTTCAATTTTTCCACCATATGGCTTATTCTTCTCTAATGATTTCAAGATTTGGTTGCCAATTATTATCCAAAGAAGTCAGTTTGACAGTAGGATTATCAGACCCTCCCTTTCCACTACTAACTGTTTCCTTATTTCTCTTCTTGGTAAGTGATTTCGTCTCATCAGAAGGAAAACTGCTAGATGAATTCATTTCCTCACTCGAAATATTGTTTGTGCTGCCTTTCATCTTCATCCCTGTTACTTTTAGCAAACACGTCGAGCAATTCTGTAGCTGATAATCATCGCCTTTCTTGTTTTTAAACAACCAGCAATTCTGCGATTTTTCTTTGCAGTTATCTTGTTTCATCTCTTGATTTTCTCGACGGGGAAAGTTGTTAGAGGCCGAATGCTTCAATTGAAGTTTTCTGATGGTGCTGAGAGGAACGACATAGTATTTTTCGCCGGGCATCAGGGTGGCATCGGGAGGAACGATGTCCCATGGATGGCGGAACACGGTTGGCTTTGTGACACAGCATTTCGGGTTCCGATTAAGCAAGTCGGAGGCGAAAATAGGCCTGTCGTGTAGTTCTACATGGCCACCTGGATGAACAATCTTAACAAACATGGTTTTGGTGTTATTAGTGCATAGCCAACTTGATAATAAGGCCATAATGGTTTCTCTTCTTCTTCCTTAATGTTTTTAGGGTGGGAGGGTGGTGGGTGTTTGTTGTTGTCAACTTGAGCATGGAGGGTAAAAAGAATGGGCTATAAGGACACATTTATAGGCCGGCAAGAATTTGCATTAAACTTTGTTTGCTGTTGGATTAAGGTGGGAAATTATTTACTAATACTAAAACTAAAAACTAATAAAATAAAAACTTAGGAGGTCGACGTTCGACCTAGCTTCTAACTAGTAAAAATAAAAAAGGAAAATGTCGGCTAAAGAAAGCAACCTTGCTACACTCACAGTCATTAGTGAGCTGTAATTTTTACAGCCCACTCTAATTAATTAGTGGGCCCCACACTAATTAGAGTGGCCCGTAAAAATTACAGTCCGCTAATGATTGTACAACCATCATTTTTCTAAAGAATAATGGGAAAGCTAATGCTAAGTTTTCCGTGCTCTCTTCATGATTTTTTTCCCTACAAGACTTGTCATAAATTTTGTCCCTCAATATCCTCGAAATAAGCAAACTCGATTCAAAATCAGCATTAGAAAAATCATGTCATACTCCCAAATTAAAAGGGAAATTCGTAACAAATAAATTAAATTTTATATTGGTACCGAAATACTTCTGTTTTATGAAAGCAACATTTCTCGTGGAAAGAAATTATATTCAAGTAAGTGCAAATATGTCATGGTTATAACTATTTATCCATTACGCATAGGCTTGAAGTCGAGAATGTAAAAATATACAAAGATCACAAGTCGAAGTTTCGTAATCAGTCATTTATGAAAATTGATTTTTTTTAGGGAGATTTATTGAAAATTAAACTAAAATATATTGCTATTCTTTTCTAATCATTTAATTTTTTGAATGAACAATTTCGATTATTGGACGATGAAAAGGACACACTAATGAATATGCTTTTCTATGACTTGTTTTGATTGTCTAAACCTTTGGTAATTCCGTGACAATTAAGGATTCTTTGTTTTATTAGATATGGACAGAAAATATTTGTTATTTGTATGTAGTATTGTATTGAATTAGAAATTAAAGACAAAATCGTATCATATTAAAGTTTAAATATATTTTTTATCTTTTCATTCAATAGGGATGACAAAAAAATCCGTTCAACCCGAAACTCGTGAGGCCCGCCCCGAACGGGGCGGGGATTACCCGTCTAATCGGGTAAACGGGTATTGCAATCACTAATTCTATCTGAATCACCAACATATATTGATTTTAATTAAGATTATGAACTATCAAACCATTGACAATCACCAAGTGAATTTCTGTATGTGGTTATTTATTCTATTATTATTTTTATATATTATTGTTCGCTCACTTGACAATTTTATGTAAGAACTTCAAATTTCTTAAGGGGATTATGACGGTCTGATGTGATTTTTTGTATTTCATCAAATGTGTACTGATGACCAATAGTCTTTACATCTACTAACTGCAGTCTAATTTCATAAAAATCGCACTAATTTGTTATTTCAAAAAATAGAACATCCAACTCAAATTCAATCTCTACAAATTCACCTTAAACGTAAGGTTTAACGTATACTTAATTTTTCTTGTTACCGAGATATATTGTGCTTTTCATCAATATTATCTTGAAGTCCGGTTTCTTGAGGCTAGATTTATAATATTGAATATGGCGGAATTAGAGATAGATTTTAGGTGGAACTAAAATTTAAAGTTGTTTGGGGGTGGAAATCTTTTTTTATGCAAATTCTACAATAATAATAATAATAAATTATAGGACTATTGTGCAATACAACAGTCCACCTTAATATGCTATCTTTTGGGTCCGAATAGTAGGGGGTGGGCAAAATCCGACAGAACCCGTCAAAACTGCCAAAATCGAACCAACCCGACCGGTTTGAGTTGATTTTTTTGTTGTTTTTAAGTGGGTTCGATTTTTTTGGCTATGTAGGCGTGTCGAGTTGGGTCGGGTTATGGGTTAACCCATGAAAATCGATATACCAGCCCAACCCGTATACTTAAAAAAATTAATAATAATAAAAAGAAATAAAATAAAATGCATAAACCTAATCACTCGTTGAAAGAAGCCCTAAAATCACTCTCTTCCCTCTCTCCCGCTCTCGCTCAAATTGTCGACAACAGCCATCTTCATTTTTCAGTTGCCCACGCTGATCACTACACGTCTAGTGCTAGAAAACCTACAAGCCGGTATATTATTTTACTGTTCGATTTTTTTAGGATTCTTTAGTTCTTTACTTTTGCCAGATTTTTTTGTACTATGCCACATTTGATATTTCTTCATATACATACAATTGTTTTACTAATTACTATAGTTTACAATTCTTTAGTGATGTAGTTACTTGTTAAAAATCTGTGTTTCAAGTTGTCCAAAATCGACCAATCCAACCCTACCCGATCGATACTTGATTGGGTTGGGTTGAGTTTTAATATTTACACGGGTTGGGTTGTGTTGGGTTCGGTTGAGGCAAAAATCGACCCAACCCATGCTCACCCCTACCGAAGAGTATAAATTTGAATGTGAAAAAAAAAAAATTATATTCAACATAAGAAGCATATTGGGAGTATATTGTATTTGTTGAATCATCTCATTTAAAAATTTAATTTTAAAATAGAAAATACATTTATTTCTCTATAATTGCATATTTGCATTTAAATAGATCGATCTTACCAAGGGTCGGCCCTGACTATAGGTGGTGTTGCCCAAAGCCTCAAATTATGTAAGGTTAATTGATTGGTTGAAAAAAAATGAAAGTTATACTTAAAAAATTCTTTAAATTAGAATAATAAATATCTCTAAAAAATCATATAAATGACAAAAAACTTATCACATCACAATCATTACTTCCTGTATATATAATTAATTTAACCATTTATCTTCTCAGCCATTTGATTGGCACACAACTTTTACTTGCAGTGATGATGAGGCTTGAATGCATAAATTTTGTCTACTCTATATCGAACATACCAATTCCTATAAAAAGTTAAAGTTGTCAAAAAAGAAACATTGGTTTGCTAAATTTAGTCATCGACATTAATAGTTATTGTTGCTTTTGCTAAGTCGACTTTTATGTCTTTCATTTGTTTCAATGTCAGAAGTGAAGTTAATAATACAGTTCACGCTCTTGCAAGGCACGAAATTTTTCATTTTGGCAACTTGGCATGACTTGGTGACTTTACAAACTTTATTGTTCATGTGCACTTGTTGATTGTGTAAGAAATATTACAATAATGTCAACTAAAATATACCCCAAAATTTCCAAAAGAAATGTTTTAAGTCCTGGGGAATACGATTGGTTCTATTATTTATCTACAATTTTGTTTGTTGGGTTTGTGGGGGTGGGGTTGGGGGGGCCTCCATGACTGAAAACTTCAAGAAACATTCAAAAAGACACCCAAGAAAAGAATTCTAAGAAAATTGTTAGGAACATACAAAGGAGGCTAACACGCACACAGGGAGCTGATGCTGAATGGAAACATCACACAGTCGAACTCGTAGGAGTGCACATAGAAAACACAATGGAATAATAATAATTTTTTACTTTCCCAACTTTACAACTATATGAACAAAACCAAAATTTTTCGACAAAGCATGTGGGTCCTCAATCTAAGTTCCCACAACAAAAGGATTTCAATGGAATCTAAGAAAAACCAGTCCTGGAGAACAGTGAAAATGCAAGCTATGCACAAGAAGAGAGTGCAGAATCCGTTACTCTCAGTGATCCTCCGAGGTCTAGGGGTACGAGGGGGATGAAGGAGTGCAAGACATCAGTTATCAGGGGACGATAACTTGGTTCAGGTTGTACACATAGCACAGCTATAGCAGCCACCTGTGGAGAAGAATATGTTTCCTCAAAATTAGTAACTTACATTCGGAAAAAATTCATTTCAAGAGCAATAAGATTTGTGATAGGAACCAACTTGGTATAAATGCTTCAAATCCATCGTGTTTCTGATGCTGGGATCAACGATGCTCGGAAGCTTTGACCTGTCAACAAGATGAGGCATTGCCTGCTCGTCCAATATAGTAGACATTAGCACAATGTTTGGCTACACTTACGGAAAAGTAAAATCACTTTTGTTGGACAGTTGGAACATGCTCGGCTAAGCTTAGAAAAAGGTAAAGCGCTCAAGTAACATTTTATTGCAAAATCCATTTGGATTGTGCAATTTACTTAGCCAAATCAGTTACTAACATGCTTCAATTTCCAAGTTTACTTATTAAGTGAACTATTAAACTTGGTCAAACATGCTTTTGAACTGTCCAAAAAGAAAAAGGAAAAAAATCCTTTAAACAACATCAAACATATTTAGCAAAAGAAGTGACATAAAAGGAAAAGTAACTTTTAAGATTAACCAAACATGACCAACTAAAAATGGATAACAAATAATGATCAGCTCCACAAACTTTCATGAAGTATTACCCAGGTAACTATCGACTGGCATTGTCCTTCAGCCACTTTCTCCACAGGCCTTCTTCCGAGTAAAAGCTCTAGAAGGATGACACCAAATGCATAGACATCACTTTTGTCGGTAAGCTTACCTGAAAGATTGTTGAAGAATTAGGCAAGAATTGCTCAATTTCACGTCTAATATCTCTCTGAGCTAATGTATGCAAGATTATCCTCAAAAGAGATATCCTC
>CAIGRT010178828.1:0-12544 GCA_903798405.1 Fraxinus platypoda
TGGACCAACTACAGTTAAAAATGGAACATCATTAATCCGGTGCCAAGAAAAGGAAAATATTGTTCTCCTTCTTTAAAAAGGTAGATGAATCCACCACAAGTTCACATTCTGTTGAAGTTGAAGAGGATACTGTAGTTCATTGAAAAAAAAAAAATTCGAGTGGTATAGAGCATCTTTTATGGTATGAGCTCATTGAAAAAAAAAATTAAATTTCAACCCACCCTAATGTATCTTTCTGGCTCCGCCCCTGCTCGCACGTGATGTCAGATTCAAGAAGCAAGGATGATAGTTCTTCAAATGAGGAGCAGACCTTTGATGGACATATTTTAGCCTTCAATTTTACACCGTCATCAACTGTAACTAAAGGCATATCTTGATTGTTCTTGAGCATGTATTCAACTTGCTCTTGTAACGAAATTCTAAGCTCGTCTCCAAATGGAGGGCAAGAATCACAAGTTAGATTGGCAAACTATATGGTGGTTCGTTGCACTTTGGTCTGATCCTTGCCAATATGGGAATGGCTATTGGCCCCAATCTTATAACTGCTCGTAAGATTTCGTCCTCTTCCCTGTCTCTCCAAGGAAGAGCCCTGAGGTACTGGATGCAACTGAAGAACACCAAGGGCTGATTGAATAGAGAAATAAAGAATCCAAAAGTGTCTTCTGGAATATAGAGATGCTATAGAAGTTTGACAGTGATCATAATCAAAATTTGGGCTACAAATTCATATACAGGCACAAGAACTTAGATCAAAAAGTTCATCGGCAAAAAACTTGCTTTCTCAAATCGAAAACATCTCCACTTGTACATTCGTCACCGAGTTTTGGTATTCCTCTTATTTCTCAAATGGAGAACATTACCACTTGTACATTCGTCACCGAGTTTATAATCACCCCCACCCCCCGGGATGTTCATCCATACGTGAAACAAATACTCACCGACTCACATGATGTAATTCATAGCATGCTCCTTCCAGTTGCCATGTCGCCAAGTAAGAAGATATAATACATGCTCAAAAAATCTTTGCCTGAATGGAAAAAAGATGGAGCACAAACCATCAAGCTCAAGAAGCAGCACGTTTGATATAGATAAGGTGGAGAGATGCATTTGGACTAATAATTGTTGAACAGCGCGAATAACATACATCAATTCATAGCAATCAGAGTGTGCATATTCATGCTAGTGCGAAAAATGCAGGCAAAACTTCATGTCCAGTACACAACAATGGTATAACTCGAATAATAGCATAGTAGATACCATTTTAAAGATAAATCACAACTAAAATAACTTTAGCTGATATTCATCAAACAACAATAAGTGTGCTCTCGCCCAACAAGAAAGATGATTAAGTGGCCCTTATCTACATATCCATTAGATACCACAAGCTTTTAATAATATAGTCATAATGTCTCTGTGTACGTGACTTTATTCTTAAAGAATTAAGTTATGTGTACACCTACAATGGTTTATACCCCCCTCACGTGGTGGGGGGCCCACACATATTTTATTGTGTGCGGGCCCCCCTCCATGTGACGCGGGTGTAAACCATTGTGTACACATAGCATAGTCCATTCTTAAATTCTAACAATATTGCGAATTTACGCTCAACTTGATTGAACAATATTGTAAACTTAACAGAAATTGAACACACTATCTATAAAAGTTTATATTGTCCTTGAAAGAAAACTCGTCTAACATGTATGAAATGATGCTATATTTTATGTTATTAGTTATCATCATGAAACGAGATTGGGACATGGGTCCTTGGGGTGAGTTCTAGGAATGGCAGTCTCGTGAATTACATCATGACCAAGGACATCGATGATATTTCAAACAGACAATATTCTTGTTGGCGTCGATTACTAAACCATAGGACCCATGCTCTCCATTTCATTCAACATTCAGATACAGAAAACAGTCTATCTACATCAATCTAATCCAATCCGCCATTAAACCTAATTTCCCCATTTCCTCGGATATTCACTTCAATATATAGACATACAAATCAAAAAATTCAAGAAATGGGGGATGTTGCAGATAAATTGGCATATTTTCAAGCCATCACAGGAATCGAAGACCCCGATTTGTGTACGGAAATTCTCTCCGCCCATGGATGGGACCTCGAGCAAGCCATTTCTTCTATCACCTCCACCGACAACCATCGACCCACCGCCGCGTCCGGGTCCGCCACCGCAAATACAAATCCAGAAACTGAAGACACTGGATTAGTTCTGGCAGCGAACGGCAACAATCAACCCCCCGGCGTTGTCTGGAAATTGGTAAAGCTCCCGTTTTCTATCATTTCGGGTACTCTAGGGCTGGTGTCTGGTGCAGTTGGGCTCGGTATATGGGCGGCGAGTGGAGTCTTGTCGTACTCGCTTAGTATGGTCGGGCTCAATAATTCGGGCCGGGCTGGTACTACTCCGTTGGTGTCAGTTTCTCAGTCCACGTCAGAGGCTGTGGATTTTGTGTCGAGTTTTGAGAGGGATTATGGGAGGATGAGACCGAATTTTGTGACTGAGGGTTTCATGGACGCGTTGCAGAGGTCGAGGCATGAGTACAAGCTTTTGTTTGTTTACTTGCACTCGCCAGAGCATCCTGACACACCTGCATTCTGTGGAAGGACTTTGTGTGATGAGACATTGGCAGCGTTTGTCAATGAGAATTTTGTGGCCTGGGGTGGAAGCGTTAAGGCCAGTGAAGGATTTAAGATGAGTAATAGCTTGAAAGCTTCCAGGTTCCCCTTCTGTGCAGTGGTTATGACTGCCACAAACCAGAGGATTGCCCTGCTACAACAGGTATATAGTAAAATATCTGGCTTTAAACTTTGCTTATAACTTATTTTACGAATTTTAGTTAGTAGTTAGTAGGCTATACTTCTACTGAGATTTTGTTGGATAATGAGTTGTTTGTAGTTATGAAAGAAACTAGAAGTTGAGAATTTATAGAGATGGATGGGTTTAGTAAATAATTTTGATGTCCCTGCCCCCTTTTATGCATTGATAGGTGATACACTCTTTTTGAAATTTTAATGATGAGGATACTATTATCGTGTATATTTTATTTTATCTATGGATTTGGTATGTTCATTAAATGCGCAAGAGAGCAATGGATAATTTATATGCATGATTTGTATATATTCTGAAAATATAACTGAATGATTAAACCCAACTACACTTAGAGAGGGGGTGAATAGGCGTATAATGCAGAATTGAAATAATCAATCAATAAAAAACGACAAGTCACTTATTTATTGTTTCTAAATGATTTAAGTTTAATATCAAATTAAACCCCAAGTGTCAATTATGCAATATAGATCAAAAAGATAAAAGTAAAGAACACCAAATTTGGTAACAAAGGAAAACTCCTTGAAAAAATCTTCCACCTTGCCAGAAAAGATAATTTACAGTTGGTTTAGACACAACTAAACCTTAGTACTCTGATCACCCAACTTGTAAATCACTGAAGAACCTCTTCAATTGTTCAACCTGCAATTTTTAGCAACTTTGGACATCTTTCCTTCCTCGTGGATCACCAAGAATGAACCTCTTTTTTCTTCAACCGGAACTCTAACTGCTTCTCTCCAACTTCAGAACTCTAAAGGATTATTAGTAAAATGATTTGGTTTTTGGAGTTTGATCTTTTGTGTTTTGATGTTGTAGTTGATGCAAGAGATGTGTTTTTGATCTTCAAATGATGTTCTCTTGAATAAATAATTGATCTACACACACTTTTAGGACAGACTATGCTAGGATATTTATAATATGAAGTGTTTGAGGTTGAATGGGACTCCAGAATCTGTTGAAAATTGCGACCTAGGGTTTGGCGAATATCACCACTCGAGCGGTGGCATTGCGGATAGCTAGCGGTCTCACGTCCGCTCGATTGCCCAATGCGTGGACAGTGAGCACTAGAGTTGCTGGATTTTTTGCTCGAGCATTCTAGGTGAGGTCAACGAGCGGTTTTGCGGCTATTTTTTCTCTTTGTTCCATCTTCGGCTTCTTAACTCCTTCAAGATGTATACTATCAACCCCCAACTCTTTGACTTTAATTACAACTCAATAATTGTTATTTTGGACATGGAACTAGCCAATAATACAATTTGACCCTAACATATTAAATTGTCTAAAAGAATTTTCATGAATACCTAGGCTAATTGTTTAAATATTTTTTGTTTGGTCTAACCATTTGATGTTTGTTTCACCTTTTATTTTTTTCACATTTGGATGTGGGGGATTTTGAAGTCATCTGTTGACTTGTTGGTTTATGACTTCAATGATTGACATCGCTGGCGATGACATTTTGTGATTTTTTTAAAATTTTTAGAGTGCTGCAAGTGTTTCATGCTTTGCTTGTCCGGTAATGAAACATGAACTATGATACACTTATTTTATATTTCAATGGCCTTTGAAGGAAGAATAGGGGTGGGCACAGACTGAACCCTTTGAAAATGGGGTTTTATAGATGGCACAGTTCCATGTAAGGGTGGAACCGAAATGGGCCTTAACCGGATTCTAAAAAACCAAAGTTTTGTTTGCAAAAACAAAAACTAGTGCTACACATTCATTTTTCTTCACGTTCCCACAATGCAGTAAAAGGAAATATTGTTATCAAAAATCATATCACGTCGATGTCTGGAGAGAAATTGTTGCTGCTGATAGTCTTGGAAGGAGAAAAAGGGTATGTATAAGTTGGTGTGTGATAAGTTTTTGCGTGGAAAGTGATTTAGAACAGAAAATCTTTGAATTACATCTCTTTCTGCATCTGGAATGCTTCTAGCCTTTAGGAGACATTCTTTGTGCTGATAGTCTTTGGAGTAAAAGGATTTGGATAAGTTGGTGTTTTCATGTGCAAGGAGCCTGTGAGGATGCTGGCCATCTTGTATGCATTGCCAAGTGTCTGGAGACTTATAGCTACATTGGTATCATTTAAAGGTTTCCTTTACTGCATCTTCTGGACCCTTTTGACAAGAGGAATTGGATGGCATTTCTGAAGTTATCGTTCCATCTCCACTTGTATATTCTCATGGATTGATTTTTTCTTTATCCTGTATTTAGCCCCTGTTTGATACACATTCTTAAGGAAAGAATGCATTTTAAATAGTGATGTGATGAAAAATATGTGATTAAAAAAGAAGGAAAATTTTTGGATTTGCGTATAATATTATTTTGTTGAAGATTGTGTGGTTGAAAATGAGTATCGAAAGAATGCATATTTTTAAGAATGTGGATCAAACATGGTGTTATTTGTTAATTGTTAGATACTTTTGAATCCTTAGATGGATGTTTTCTGGTGGATTTTTTATCTAAATTCATTATTCACTTAAACCTCGCAATAGGCAAATTAAGAGAATGAAAATTTGTCACTGTTTAGACATTCTGTGTTGTCCAACTTTATTATATACATTTGTCTCATATATTTGTATGTATATCGTGTGAGAAATTAGAAAATAAAAGATAGAGGAGGTATCTTATATCATTTGGAACCTTAAGAAATTTATTCTATTACACAGTTATGGTATGCTAATTATAATATTGACTTGTTTCCCTGGCTGGCTTTAATTTTGCAGGTTGAGGGGTCAAAATCTCCTGAAGAACTGCTCACTGTACTGCAGAGAGTGCTCGAAGAAAGTGCTCCTGTTCTTGTTTCATCCAGGCTTGAAGCAAAGGCTTGAAGCAGAAGAAAGAAGAAACAACATGCGTTTGAGGGAGGAGCAGGATGCTGCCTACCGAGCAGCACTTGAAGCTGATCAAGTATGTAGCTCTTCAATTTATTTGGCCATAGCCATCAACTATGTGTCCTCAATTCTCCCGACATTTTTTTTTATTTTTAGTAGTACATTTATTTAACAATATGTCCTACATTAGGCTAGAGAACGTCAGAAAAAAGAAGAACAAGAACGGTTGGAGCGTGAAGCTGTTGAAGCTGATAGGAAACGGAAAGAGGAGGAAGAGGCTCGGGAAAGAGCTGCACGTGAAGCTGCTGAGAAAAAAGCTGCAATAGCTAAGATGCGTGAAGAGAAAGCTGCATCTCTAGGTGCAGAACCTGAGAAAGGACCGGATGTTACTCAAGTAAGTATTTAGTTCTAGATTAATTTCACTTATTTAAGACTATCAGAAAATAACCATTCTTTAGTTTTTAACCTTTAACATGGGAAGTAATGAAATTTATATTCAAGAATGATGTAGGTGAATAACACTTGATAAATAATTCAAATCAATATACTATGACGTGAAGTGCTTCTTGCTATTACTTTGTAACCTCATTGTGTTTGGATTGATATGATGTAAAATATCTGTCTAATATTCCGTTGACCAATGGATCATTTCTATTCAAATTTAAAAGAAATAACTCGCATGAAATTATTGCTAATGGTTCTTTCCAATTTGTTAGGTTTTGGTCCGTTTTCCAAATGGAGAGCGCAAGGAGAGAAGGTTTCATTCTACTGCAACAGTACAAACACTATACGACTATGTTGATTCTTTGGGTTGCTTAGAAGTCGAGAGTTACAGCCTTGTATCCAACTTTCCTCGCACTGTCTACGGCCCTGACAAATTTTCTTCGTCCCTAAAGGAGGCAAAATTACATCCTCAGGCCAGCCTTTTCGTGGAGTCAAATTCATGAGAAGAACGTGGACAAAATCTAGTAATCCAATACGAAAACTTTGTAGGAGATTTCTATTGTTATGTGTTTTTTCTGATAGATGCAGCAATGATACAATTAACGAGATTCTGCCTGTGCCCACATTGTTGATATTTGACATAATTGCATATTGAAGTTTATAAATGCGATAAATAAATGTACAAAATGCAGTGA
Organism: Fraxinus platypoda; assembly: GCA_903798405.1. Classification (NCBI taxonomy): domain Eukaryota; kingdom Viridiplantae; phylum Streptophyta; class Magnoliopsida; order Lamiales; family Oleaceae; genus Fraxinus; species Fraxinus platypoda. Next base: position 6,817 of record CAIGRT010178828.1, read on the forward strand.
AACGTATAGCTCCCTCTATTGGGTTAAAAATTGTGCAGAATTTGGTGTTGGCTCACTGAATTCTTGAAAGACTTTGTTCTAAGAAATCATGTGAATGCTCCATGTTTGAAATTAGATTTTCTTGCGACATGCGTAACTTAATGCTATGGGTATGTCATGCTAGATTGGATGGCATAATTTTAAGTGAAAACAATGCTAATATGTACTTTTTTCTTTCGACAGACACACTACAATATTACTCAATAAAAATTAAAAGAAAAACTCCAAAATGAAAAGGGAAACACAAAACATACGAAATAAAAAATTATTTAATTATGAAAAATGGCGTCGCCCGGACTCGAACCGGAGACCTTCAGTGTGTTAGACTGACGTGATAACCAACTACACCACGACACCTCATTGTTTGGTTATTTCAAATAAATATAATATAAAATACTACCAATATATAATTCTAATCTTCTTTTCGATTGTTGACGCAATCCAATTCTAATCTCTTTTAATTTGCAATTTACGGAAAATAAATTCCATGCTTTCCTCAGAAAATCGTAACGAAAATCCTCTCTTAGTGATAATTCATCCCTAATTTTCCATTAATTTTGTATATGTTTTTTAGAAGAATTTCTTCTGTTTTCAATTGTCAAAAGGTTTCGATTTCTAGGGTTTCATAATCTCATGCCTTAATTCTTTATTCTTCGTCCCAATTAACTTCTTTTTTTGTCCATTTTTATCTATTCCATCTTTTACAGTTCGCTTTTCTTTTCTATTTTTATTTTCGGGGATTGAAGAATTAAATGAGATGGCTAGGGTAATTGCAGGAAAAGAGAATTTGATTTCGAATTCTTCCTTTTATTCACTGCAAGTGAATTTGTTTGGATGCCCATTCCAATTTGGGTCGGGCATCGATACATTTTCCATTGCTTGTGAAGCCTTCTCTGAAAATTTCCTTCTTTAACTAGAATCATATTTGTACAGTTCAATTAGGCTTTCAATTTTTATTTCTTTTTTCTGGATTATATAGTTTTTTGGATATAAAATTGTTGTTATATTGTGTGGTGGAGTGAGAAATCGAAGATGGAACCTAATGAGTCTGATGTTGTAGAAATTTCCCCGGACAAGCGTTACATTCGGGTACATTCTTTTTACAAATAAATTAGGTTTGCTGTCTTGCATTACTGTTCATTGTATTTTTAGTTCATTTGGTTATTTATTTTTATGGAATAAGGATTAGTGTTTAATGTTCTTGTTTTATTTTTCGAGTCTGTGCATTGAATTAGATTGTGTAAGCTAGGTATAAATTAGTAGAAATCTTTCCAAGTGGGCTTTAAATATGTAATGATTTTATTTTCTGAACCCTTACTATTTGCCGGTAAGTCCATAGCCAGCCTTTCTTGTTGTTTAGCAGAAGATATTTGTTAATCATTGATGAGATATGAATGATCAGTATGTACTCATATGCACATTTGTCCATGAAAAGGATAGTATTGATAAGTGAGTTTATTATGTGTAATGATCTCTCTTTTGTTTCAAAATTACAGAAAGCATAATGTTGGGAAGCATCTTATCTATTGGACCATCATGCCTGTTCAATTTGAGAATGGACATTAATAGTGTTTTATGATCATAATACAAAAAGTTTATTTTAATGCATCTTTTCATGTCTAGAATTATTTTTAAGGGTGTGTTTGATGGATATTATTGAGGAAAGAATGTATTTTAAATATTGATTTGATGGGAAATATGTTGTTAAAATGTAAGGAAAAATTATTGATGTGATAGAAAATATTATTTTATTAAAGAATGTGTGGTTGAAAATGAATTATGAAATAATATATTTTGAAAGAATGTGTCAAAGAGGGGCTAAGTGATGTTTCTTGAATTCTGAATAGTTTAGAAATGGATGAGTATGTAATCCAATAGCAACTTTGGAGAATATGAATCATCTTCTTAAAAGTTAAGTCCCCCTGCGGCTTTACAATAAAATATCTACTAATGTGTGCACGTGCTTGTGTGAAAAATTAATTCTTACTACTGGCTTGTTATTTTATTTATTTCGACATATTGCTTAATTTATTGGGTTGTTGTGGTTTATTACCATTTTCTGTTTCTTTCTTCAGTATAATGAAATCCTTGGGAGAGGAGCATTCAAGAATGTGTATGCTTCCTAGACCATCTTCTGTTTCTTTGCTTATAGGCTATAATGGCTATTTAATTGTCGCATTTTAGAATTGTTTAATCCAACAAGTGTGAGTATTCATCTGCCTGTCAAAATTTACTTCTGCTTGCTCTCTTTTGTAGCTACAAGGGGTTTGATGAAATTGATGGAATAGAAGTTGCTTGGAACCAAGTGAGCATTGATGATGTACTGCAATCACCTGAACATTTGGAGAGGTTATATTCTGAGGTTCACCTGTTAAGGACCCTGAAACACGAAAACATCATAAGGTCATATGCCTCTTGGGTGGATGACAAGAACAAAACTATTAACATGATAACTGAGTTGTTCACCTCAGGAAGTTTGAGGCAGTAAGTGTTGTCTCATTGTATTGGTTCCCGTTCTATTTGACTTGTCCATATTTGCGTGATTTTTACCTCTTGCTAAGAAAATGTTTTTTATTTTATTTTTTTCGTTCTGAATTAGGTACCGTAAGAAGCATAAGAACGTTGATTTAAAGGCTATTAAGAACTGGGCTAGGCAGATCCTTCGAGGTTTACATTATCTGCACACACACAGTCCACCTATTATTCATAGAGATTTAAAATGTGACAATATCTTTGTTAATGGGAATCATGGAGAAGTTAAAATTGGAGATCTTGGATTGGCCACAATAATGCAGCAAGCTACTGCCCGAAGTGTTATTGGTAATTTTCTATCTTAGTTGAGAGATTATGCCACTTTATTTAGCTCATGTATGCTTTGGATAAAAAACAGATTTTTAGTATATTTTGATAGAAGTTGATAAAATGTGTGGTTGAAAAGTTGATAAAATTGTTGGTCCAATGAAATGTGTGGTTGAAAATGAGTTTGAAGAAAAAATGAGTACTAAAAAATGGAGACCAAACGGGCTTAGCTCTCGTCTCTAAAGTTGTCAGCTCTTTTGATTTTCTCACAGGTACACCCGAGTTCATGGCTCCAGAACTTTATGAAGAGGAATATAATGAGCTGGTCGACGTTTATTCTTTCGGAATGTGTATGTTAGAGTTGGTTACGTGTGAATACCCGTACGGTGAATGCAAAAATCAAGCACAAATATACAAGAAGGTCACTTCAGTAAGTTCATTGACCACCTGCTATACTCTTGCCATTTAGAAAAATCTTAGTATGCATCTTCTACATCTACTAGAAGTGTTGATTCTTATTTATCATAATAATTAATTTACTGCAGAGCATAAAACCTGCTGCTATGAATAAAGTTAAGTACCCTGAAGTGAAGCAGTTCATAGAAAAATGTTTGGTTCCAGCATCTCAGAGGTTGAGTGCTATGGAGCTCTTGAAAGAACCATTCCTGGCCGAGGATCCAAAGGATTTAATGTGTGATCGTCTGCAGCTAACTGATTTTACACCTAAGTCGACAATCTCGCCAAACTCTGATTCGCCTTTCATGGACCTGGACCCTAATTACAAAATGCTATCAGCTGGCACTTGTGCACAGAGTATGTTTGGAACAGTTTCTACTGTAGAACTCCAAAGATATAGTGAGAGAAATGAATTTACCATAAAAGGGGAAAAGTTTGATGATGATACAATATCTTTAACTTTGCGGATCGCTGACTTGTCTGGTATGTAATTTGCCATACAGCTGAAGATCTCTTGCTAAGTATTCTGACTGATTGTAATCTACCCTCTTTCTAATATAATATAGTTATCGAAATATTTCTAGCAGGTCGGGTGAGGAATGTTCACTTCATATTTTACCTTAATGCTGATACGGCACTTTCAATTGCTGCTGAGATGGTAGAACAACTTGATTTGTGGAGTGAAGATATTGCTTTTATAGCCGAGTTAATTGACTGCTTAATTTTAAGACTTGTACCCACCTGGAAAACTTCTGGAAGTTTGGGTGGAGCTCAGAGTTCTTACGTGGTGTCTGCTGTGCTTCAGAGTAATCAGGTATTAGCACCCCATGCCAAAGACAATGGATCAAATATCTTTCCTGGCAGAGAGGCTAGTGAGATAGCGGTTTCTTCACAGTTCTCCGGATCAAAAGTCAATGATACTAGAGAATCAGTCGGTGCATCTTCCAAACACGCGGTATCAACCTCAGATGCAAAAGATAAGATTGATTTGAGATCAGCTTATGACATTGACAAGCACAAGGTTAGCATTGGCGAGTCTTTGATGATTGAATATACGAATTATTCAGGGACCTCCTTCACGGGTTCATGGAATGGTGTATCTAATGATATGTGCATAAGCATATCTTCTTTGTCACTGACTGAAAAAGATGACGATAAAGAACACTGCTATGACCTGAAGCTAGAGCTTGATGCAATTGATTTGCAGTATCAGCAGCGTTGCCGAGAGCTTCTGAGGATGAGGGAGGAGGCAATTGAAAACGTCAAAAAGAGGTGGATCTCGAAGAATTTGTCTGTTGTTTAGCGTAATAGTTTTTCCTTTCCTTTTCTTTTTCTTTTTCAACCGATTTTTTTGCTCCGTTGGGGAAAGTTTACTTTTATTTACAACTACACCTCCAGATATACAGGATGTTATATGAACTTTTATCATGGTTGCAAGTTTATTATCCATTGCTGGTGACATTCTCTTAGCAATGTTATCAAGGTTTTTTTAGGGTTCTTTCAGATTGTAAAATTGAGTATTGCTCTCAATAATTGTTATTTGCATTTCATGAAGCAGGCAAAATTGCAGCTTGTGTAATAGTTTGCAATTTATAGTAAAAATTTACCATTATCTAACCCTTCGAAAGTTGCAAATTGGGTCCTTGCTGCTGCACGAGTGATAGCTCATACTTAAAACTCCTGACACGAGTTATAGTCTTCGAGCTGCGGTCCATGGACCAGGCTTTGTGGGATTCTGAGTCCAATTAAACGGACTCAACTTTACCTCTCTCTAATACCTGGTTAAGTCAAAACGAGTTATAGTCTTCGAGCCGCGGTCCATGGACCAGGCTTTGTGGGATTCTGAGTCCAATTAAACGGACTCAACTTTACCTGTCTCTAATACCTGATTTAAGTCTAGTTTTGACAAGTGGAAATTACACTACACCCTACTTTTAAAAATCTGAATTCTTAAATCAGATGGAATGTTTTATCATTCAAAAATAGAAGTTTTTTTATATTAATATTTTTATAAAATAAATATATTTATTAAATATATATAATCAAATTCACAATTTTACAAATCCTAATTACCCACTCTCCTCCCTCCCCCTCTCTCTCTCATTACCTCCGGTTTGCTCACGGCGAGGACGGCGACGGTGCTCACACCCAAGCCCTAGATCTGTTTCCCGTCTCTCTTCTCCGCCCTAAATCTGTGGTTTTGTCAGTGCCGTTGCAATTGCCTGGGATGTGAGCGCATCTTCCTCTCTGCTCACGATGGCGACGGCGAGGGGGTGTGAGGCCGCTTCTTCTCTGCTCAGCTCTTTCGGCCGACGCTGCTGCGAACGACATGAGATCGACTCTAGTAATGGTGAGTCCGGTGCGGTGGATCTAGGTAGCGGTGTGGTGTGGTGATGTAGCTGCGCGACTAGCGGTAGTCGTTCGATCTGGTGGC
>CAIGRT010178829.1:0-17092 GCA_903798405.1 Fraxinus platypoda
TAACCACACATTCTCCAAAAACTCAGTATTTCAACATGGTCTTAGTTAGTTAACTTCTATTGGGATAAAAGTGAAGAAAACACTGGCTTCCGCGGCCTTAACTAGAAGCTCCCAGGCCTTAGCAACAGTTAACCTAATATTTTCCACAGTATTATCTTATTTAAAATCTACTTTTTATTTATGAGTAAATTTACTTAAAATAAACTTTTTATAAGCTCTTTTAAACATGCTTTTCAAGTAACCCATTGCAGATAGAATATTAATTTTAAAAAAACACTGCAAAAGAAAATCATATTTAAATATTCATCTAATGAATGATAATATGAAAGAAAAAAAGGATTTTAAAGAATTTCATTGGAAAGTGGGTAAATGGTTTCAAACATTTGTTCATCTTGCATTTTTTTTTTTTTTGTNTTAAAAAAACACTGCAAAAGAAAATCATATTTAAATATTCATCTAATGAATGATAATATGAAAGAAAAAAAGGATTTTAAAGAATTTCATTGGAAAGTGGGTAAATGGTTTCAAACATTTGTTCATCTTGCATTTTTTTTTTTTTTGTACAAACTTTTATATCTTTGTACAAATGTTCCCAAGCTTATGTACTTTTGGCACAATTGATCCTTGTGAATGTATTTACTGAAAAAAATGAATGAAGTTGCACTTTCTTTTATATACCGTTTGATTCCCATTTTTTTCAAAATATATTTTTCTATCTTTTATTTTCAACCACACACTCTTCAATAAAATAATATTACACACAACCCAAAAAATTTTCCTTCATTTTTAACTACACATTCTCCATCAATCTATTATTTCAAAATGCATTCTACATAAAGAATGCGATTCAAACATGCCCTTAATTTATTTTTAGGAGGAAATTGCAGTTTGGGTCCTTCACACTTTCAAAAGTGCAAATTGTTCTGTACCTTTCATTTTTGACAATGCAACTCCTAATCTTTCATTTCCATCCAAAATCTATTAATTAGAGATGGATTTCAATTTAACCAATTTTAAGAAGGACAAACCCGTCTTTCCACCTTTTAACACTTTAAAGCAGTGTTCTAAAACGTGATTAGGCGTAGAGTCTAAGTTTCAAGCTTTTCGAGCTTAGGCGTAAAAAAAAGTTAATTATTTTAAATATTTAAGCATTCTAAAAATTATTTAAAAATTAAAATAATATATACCAAACATCTAAAATTAATAAATTCTATATTTACTTAATAATTCTTATAGTTAGTCAATTATACAATTTTCAAATTTTCGAAATGTAAAAACTAGACGATTTTTCATAATTTCAACTTTCAACTAGACAAACTTTACTTAACATATTTATAGAAATTTCAACAGACAATAAGTCTAAAAAATCATAATTACTTAATATAGATAGTATCATAACTTAAATTTTATTTAAATCTTTATCAATAAAGTCATTTTTTACTTTTGTACAGATAAAATCATTTAAAAATTTGAAACTAACGCTAAACAAAAGCCTTTTTAAAAAAGAAAATAATAATAACAATAAAATAAAGTCAAATAAAATTATTTAAAGAAAAAGGGAAAAAAAAATTAATAAAATTTCCCTAGGCATGACTAGGTGTGCCTTAAACGGTCAACTTAGTAGTTGACATCGTTTAATTCACATTCACTGTCAAGGTAAAAGCGCTTTATTTGCTCATCGTGTTTAGACGGTGTCTAGGCGCACTTTTTAGAATATTATTTTAGAGTAATTAAATTATTAAGAGAGAGAAATAATAATAATAATAATAATAATAATAATAATAATAATAATAATAATAATAAGGTAGGGTTGGGGGTGGTTAGGGTGCTATTGGTTTTGATGATTGTTGGATGTGATCTCAAGTAATGACAAACGGAGATAAAGTCACTGACGGTGGAGTTGCCAATGGTGAAAGTTTTACGAGCAAGTGGTCTGGTTGGAGGAGGAGAAGGAGAAGGAGAAAGATCTCCTTTTATTAAAAGACAAGTATAAATTTGTCGTTAATAAGTTAAAGTTCTAACCTCTCAAATGTTGGGGACAAAAATAATACAATAAATGATTAGGGTCATAATTGCTACTTTCGTTAAAGGTTGGTCTAAATATGCAATTTACTCTTAAAATGAAAGTGCATTCCACGCCTAAAACTAGTGTCCGAATTCAAATGGCCCAATGACCAATGGTCTCAAAAAATGCATAGATTTGGGTCTCTATGCTACTGCTAATGTGTGGCGTATACGTATTCATTGATGTGTTTTGTTATAATTTTCTGTGCTATTTTTATTTTCATTGATGGCGCATATTTATGTGTTGTGTGGTAAAATCCTAACTACGACAAACTGAATTTTAATTAAATCCACCTAATTGAGTTGCATGTCAAGTTGATCTCTATAAATTTTTACAATCGAAACATGACTAGTTTTAAGATGAACATGAATCCTAACCTCGACTATACTGTATAGATTCGTACAAATATGTTCATAACAATATCTGCAAATAAAACACTATCGATTTGAATCAAATTGAAATACAAAAAATGATATACATAATCTTGAATATCAAAATTGGATCAAAAGAATTTCCAAAACGTCTATAGGTCTATAATTTTATTTAACCAATAACTAAACATCAATAAATCATACCTTCAACGAAAACACGGGAAACTTTAAGCCAAAGCCCTAATCGCCCCTAGCTATAAATATATGATCTATTATTATTAATAATTGTTAAATAATACCCTTCTCAAGACAAATATATTTTTGAGGATGCCAAAGGAATTTTGAACTCTCCTCGGCATCATAATTAATGGGGAGAATAGCAGCGATCCCTAATCTTTCAAGACTTAGCAGGAATCATCCAAACCTTTCATTTTAACAGATGAGGTCCCAAGCATTTACTTACTGTTGCAGATGGAGGACACGTCGATGGAATCCGTACATCCACCAGGCCACCCGCCACCACCATTTAGAGATGAAATAGCTATGAAATCCTCAGCAGCGTCTGGTTCACCAATCAATGTCTCTGCATAAAAAGAAATTTCTAGACTATCACAAAGATCAAAGAAACTAAGAAGTTGGGCTTTACAATTTTCAATTATCCATGGAAAATGAAGCTTATTTAATGAAGTTTGACTCTGAGGAACTGAAGAGAGCCATAAGATCAAGCTGAATGTGTAGATTTGAATATAATGAGCCTTTGATTTGCATTGATTTTGGCTTCAGCGCTTGTCTCTCCCAAAGGTAGGCAAAACTACAAATCTTTCTCAACATCAATCTCCTGTTTTTTAAACCGTTTTTCACTGATTTTCAACTCTGCAAAAAATTCTGAGCATGAAAAACAGAAACCATCTAATTATTTATGTTCAATCTTAGTTTTACGTATGCACACACACAAATATATTTATATTTTATGTACATGTGCGTACAATCTTGAAAATGGCTCTGTAAGTTAATTTCAACATTCTGAGTAAAATGAACGCAGAATTTTGCTAAACATTTCAAGAAACTACGAGTTTTTTCAGCCCTAAAATATTTTTTACAAATTCTTGTGTCAATATGAGTTACAGGTGGGCCCCAGGCACCTACTTAAAAAGTAAAACATAATATACTAACTGTAGTTTTTCTAGTCTTCCATTCCACTTCTTTTTCCCAATTTTTCTTTCTATGTTCCTTCGTCCCACGTCCACCCATGGGAAAGGCAGCGCGCCTGCACTATGAGAGACATACTCGGTTCCGTAAAACCACGTAGAAAAGTGGCGTGAATGGATTCACCGGCGTTGCTGGCACATTTGGCAAACAGCAACTGATCTAGCATTGGCAAAGGTGCAATATTCGCAAGACCAATGTCCCGAATCATCTATGTTTCGAGAACTGTTCGACCTGGACGCAGTTCCCTTGCCTCTATTGCTTTTCCCCTTGCTGTTGCCACCTCCCAGAGTTTTCGAGCTACCTGCCCTACTGCCAGTGCCCTGAGAGTCTACATCTGATAGACCATATTCTAAAGCTTGGACCAAGTTCTCAAAGTAATTCTTAGTCACACTGCAATTGTTAGAATTCAAAAAATTGAATGAGACAGATTCACATGCCTGAGAGCATTATATTTTAAACGTAGAGATGAAAAATGAAGTGACATAACAAACAGAGTGAAAATTACAATTTAACGGACAGCTGTAACTCCATAAATGTAAAGAAATATCCTAAATGATCATACTTTTCCTTTTCAACTTCTTTCAACTGCTACCCGTTTCTCCCTCTCAGTTTTCCAGTCTCGGCTTTCTTTTCCTTGACCCTCCTCAACCCACAAAAAAGAAAAAAAATCTTTTGGGTAATTTATTTCCATCCCTTTGACCAACATTTCCGCCCTTATCTCCTTCCTCTTCTCTATCTTCTCCTGATTCGATGACCGATCACAAAAAATCAATTATATTCTATGGTCTTAACCAAACATCTCTCTAAAATTTGAAAGTAATTAAATCAGCTTTTCTTTAATTAAATGAGCCAAAACAACACTTGTATGATATATGCATCTATGACCAGTTACAACATTTTTGTAATTCAGCTTTAGAAGTATTAATCAAGTCTCCACTACGATTCTGTTCAATTGTAATTAAGCTTCCTATACAATTCTTGAATTGCCACTCCAGCCGCTACTAGATATTTTTTTATAAAATAGTACATCAACCAGGCACGTGACTAGAAATCATACAAAAGAGTACATTGTCTATCCATTTATAATGAAATTGTGATCCGACTCCAAAATATATTTAAAATAGAAGAACATAATCTTCATGATCTGTCCCACAAAATATCCATTGAAATTAAATACAGATAGAATTATGATATGTTGAATGAGTATTAATTTCCACATTTCTTTTGACCAGCAACATCAGCAACAGAACCATCAGTTCAGCTAGAATGCATTCTTTCATGAAATGCTATGATTTGATCTAATGAAGGAAATAGAAAGCTTTCACTTGAAGAAACAGCTATAACTTAAGTCACCTGGTCAATCCAGCTAACTTTGTGCGGAACTCATTAAAGTCTTTTGATGGACCCCCAGCATTGAGGTAGCCTTGAAATTCCTTCTCTGCACACTGATGAAGCCGTTCCAAACCAGACTCAGCCTCACCTAAAGAACACAAATACAACGTTACAGCAAAAAAAGGAAAAGACACATAATATATGAGCTTCCAATTTCATACAGACCTTGTAAGTACTCAAAGAACTGCTTCTTGGCCCGTTCATGCTCGGGTAAATAATATCCATATGCATATGTCCATTTCAAAACCCGTCTACATTCAACAATCTGCAAAACACAAATGTAAAGTCAAGAATAAGTATGTAACCACCTTATGGAAGACCTCAGTGGACCATAATATGTTCCAAGTCCGAGAACATACTTGGTGACATTTCTTTCTGACCTATATTTTAAGACTACTGGGAATAAGAACAAGACAGATTAATCTGAAAGGCACCGAATGCTTGATTTCCAAACACTGCTACATCAAAATGATGCAGATTGCAAATCTTCAAAATCCCTCCAAGGAGAAAAGACTTAAAATCAACTTGCTGATTTGCATAAGAATCTGAAGATGTTGGACATTTTGTGATTGTAACCATGATAAACTAGGTCCTACTTCTAACTATGAGCAAGGATCAATCAAATAAAAGCATATTTCCATGCCCATATTATTATATGTTGAATCTTGAGCTAGAAAATAAAATGAATTATGATAATGCTGCCAGATGAATCTAAAACAAATTTCTTTAAATTCATCCTTTGGCTTTTTGGACAGGAGAAGCCCTAAACTTCCTTATATCCAACTTCCAGAGAGAAGTGTCACAAGTATAGACTAGTTGTATGAAATCTTCCCTAAAAGGCATCAACTTAGTGCCACATTAACGGCCAATCACACTTATCAATGCGAAAATTACTAATTACCTGTAGCCAGGCCTCTATTACGAACTTCAGCTGAGATTCGGGTTGACACTGTTTATCACTCAGCTTTTCCAGCTGCAAAAGAAAATTATCATCAATGCTCTCAGAAATTTGAACACAAGAATAATTAATGGCTCGAGTAAGATCAGTAAGACCTTTTCCTATCCTCATGGCCCACTGCATCTAATAGTTAACGTATCAACTACAACTAATGGTTCACATTGAGCATGCCTTCATCAAATATAGATAATTTCCTTTTGGCTTGTCTACAAATTGTATTGCAGTTGCAACATTTTAAACACATTCATTTCAATTTCCGCTTTCACAATTACCGAATAATTGTAAAAGGCATATGCACATTAGTTTCTGTGTCTCATTAATAATTTTATCCCCTTTGTTCAACATTGTATGTTGGTGGTATGGCTGGTCCAACGATGTCTACTGATCTTGATAAGTTATACACCAAAGACATTACAAAAGTATAATTTCAGCACAGGAATTTGCACACTTTATTAGTATTTGAGAGAAAAATAGATTTTTGTATTGGCCATTGTATTACCTAGAAACATGTCACTAAGCAGAGAAACTAGGAGGAGGAGACTGCTTTATACTCCTAATTATCAAAAATAATGTAGTTTTCACATACAAGATATCGTCTTCATTCTAATCCATATTTAGTCTAAAACCGTTAATTTTACATAAAAGCTGAGATTTTAGCCCAATATCACACACTTGCCCCTGGGTGCTCGAAAGTAGCTGGATCCCAATAGGAATCTATCTACTTCTGGTTTCATGCTGATTAGATCATTCCTGCATATCTATGGTTTTTTTTTCCCAGCGTGTAGTATATATCTAATCCTCGTACAGATTTCTATCTTGTTCATCTATTCCCAAAATAAATCTAGTTTCATGTCTTAAAGACAGTTTTTTGTACATGCATCAAGATACTTGTGAGTTATAGATCAGTCAATGGTATGGATAACTGTTTACAGTGCAATGTACAGATCATTAACGTTTTTTAAATTTCTTTGAGTATAATGAACGGCAATAATTAAATTCATGTTATTTTTCATATCTTTTGAATCTTTTGGTATTACTCTGAGTGCCATCACTTTCAAGAGTAAAAAATAAATATTTATATTAAATACTTCAACTCTTACTCAAAACTCTGGCAAAATTCGGATGGAAGGACTGTGTGTTAAAGATTTTGACATAACTATTAGTCTATTATTTTCTTAACTTCTATTTCTTTAAAGAAAGATACTTAGAGAATTTTACTTTATCATTTTACATTTAACAAAATGAAGTCAAAAAAAGGTACATCACAAAGTTCTATTCGCTCTATGTTTGCTTGTATGGCTTCGTACTAAGAATATTTTATACAGTTGATCCATTATATTATGGTCCCACAAGAATGAATTACAAGCTCTTTCCACTAAAGATGTTAGTGCCCAAGCCTTCAGCCAGACCTAATTCTCCAGCATTGCCCCACTGTTCTATTTTCTTTACATATTCTGCTTTTTTTAACTTTTTAGGGTAAACGTGGCAATGTATATCATGCTTGGGAAAAGCTAGGAACATGTACACACTTGAAGGAACTAGGACTGCTGAAGAGAGTATTCAAAAGATCATCAAGGGCGGATGATTTCTTAGTTCAAAGTTCAGTTGAACATTGGTTTTTAAAAGTTCAAGGACCAGAAAAATTTCTGTCTATGCATTAATCTGTCATTAGTGAATATCAGAACTCTCTGGCTCAGTTCAGTCTACATCTTCCGATTTATTATTTTCTTGTGATGATAAAATTTCATTCTTTCAGACTGTAGCTTTGTTTAATTTGAAACCTAATAATTCTTCCTTATAATTAAGTCTAATAGAAGTTCATAGATTGGAGACGCCATGCTCAAACACAAGGTCTCGCCAAATCGATTAAGTTCGCAGATAATATAGCTTCTTATACAAAAAGCTCCTCTAAACCTTTAGACAGGTAATCTGTGTAAAACAAGCCATATATTTCCAGATTGGAATTCAGAATGCCAACAGAAGCTGAGAAGTTGGACAAAAGATATCAAAAAGACAATAAACAGTTTTAGCAAACCAAGGAAATAAGAAGTCTACCCCGTGAAGATCTAAAAATATTACATGTGCAACAAGATAACAATATGGAAATGTGTCAAAAGTAATAAAAATCAATCACAGAACTACAGATTCAAGGCAAGGAATAACTTATAATGTAATAATCCTGTGACAAGAACCATATAGAGAACAGGCATATTGATTAAGAAAATCAGCCTTAACGTAAAACAAAAATTTGCTGGAAGATGAGAAGTATAACACTGATAATTACGAAAAGCCAGCATAAACATCTATTTGGGATAAAAATCACAGGACATGAAGCGTGCTTGGTTTTATGATTGAAACCATTCAAAGATTCAAAACAATTCTACAATAAGTAGACAAGAATGATGAGGAATCCAAAAAAATTAGTAAGATTTACTACACGTGACCCAACATGAACAACAAAACAGGTATAAGAAAAATATGTCAGTTGCCAAAAGGATTTCTTCCTAAGCTTATTGATACAATTCAATAAACAAGTTTCATTTATGGCAAAAATGAGGAAAAAGGAAAAGAAAAGACGAAGTACTACAATCACAAGGAAAGATAGGTAAGTTTCACACAGCAAAATGTTTCTCACATGTACAGTTTGCATTTGATGTAAATTTTCCAGTGCCCTTTGCCTAGACTGCAAGAAAGGTAGAAAGCAAATTATACTTTGCTTATGATTAATGAGAAAAATAGATAAAATGAGAGAGACATAGTATTTCATGAGGTTTGTTGTAACTTTCACAAAGTAATGTAAGAAATTATTAAATCCGTGTAGCATAATGCTCTCTTATCCATAGCTGAGTGTCCTTATTTTGTTTATGAATCATCCACATACAACACCCCCTCACCCCATTTCCTAAAATAGTTATTTTCTTTTGAAACATTCCACTAATACATGATGTCTTGACAAGGATCCTTAGCCACTAATTTTGGGGCTCAATATTGAAAGCTAAACCATATATCCACTTTTGCGACTCTCACTTTAGATGCAAGCCAATTCAAATTAGCGAACTCAATTATAGATGGAAGAAATACAAAGTATTAGCTGGAAGAGCACTTTCACAGGTTCGTCAGCAAGTTATAGTGGCTCATTTGATCTTCTGCCAGAAAGCAACATAATGATATACCAACTCTTTATCTATGTAGCAGTTTTGGAGCTATAAAGAAAGCAGGGTCAGAGTAAGAATATTTATGAAATTAAAATTTCCGTTTACGAAAATACTCTCTCATCCAAAATCAACACTCATTTTCGTTGTTATGACATGACAACATCTGCAAATAATGCTTCCTTCCTATGCTAGCTATTTACTTCACAAAAATCCCCTTGATACACGATGTCATTAACAAGGACTTTTATCTACTAGTTTTGAGGGTAAAAACGAAATATCAATGCTCACTTATAGAACCAACTAAGACTCCAAGTCAATTCATATTTCACCCTTTCAATTGTGGATGGAGGGAGTATATAGTAATAGCTGAAAGAATACTTTCTCGGGCTGGTTAGCAAGTGAAACTTATTGGCTCACTTTATCCTCTGCCAAAAAGAAATGTATAAGAAAAAGGAAATATTATTCGTATAATAGTTTGGGGCTTTACAGAAAGAGCACGGGAAGTTTTCATGCTTGGCAATATTTTGGTCGAGTTTGCTTTAGGTTGGAGCTACTTTCTCCAGTAGGGCTTCAGCTTTGAGTGTCTCTATGTACATATCCTAGACTAAATGCAATGAAAATTAAAAAAAATTATTTTATCTTAAACTTTCTAGTTTTGAGCGCTTCTCATTCTTTTTTAATGTCCATATTTTTGTTTTGCACTATTTCTTAGTATAACGCTTATCATAATGTTCCACAAAAATCAATTCTATTCAAAACACTCTAAATAACTATTATAAAGTGTAGGAAATCGTGTATAATGGAAGGATATCAACATCTTTCCATACTTGGTGTAAATTGATGGTTTATAGGTTGTAATTATTCTTTCAAATTAAGAGCTTTATTTTTTCCTTTTTTAGTTTCATTATTGTATTATAAAAGAATGTAAGTTGGAAGGTAGAATTAATGAAATAAAATCTTCATTCTCGTTTCGTTCAGAAGGGTAAATCAGCAACCCACCAGCAAATGAAGAAAAATAACGTATACCTACCGATTGGTTGGTAGCCCATCTTTCATAATAATGTGTATATCTTTCTAAAGAGTTTTTAGCCATCTCTCTTCGTTTTTCAGTTTCATCAAACTGCAACAACAAATCAAATTAAACAGATACATGCTATCCCAACAACACGAGTAAGCCAAAAAAAAAAGAAGAGATCATCTTACCAATCCTTCTTGCTTAGCAACCTCATAACGATTGCAAGCATAGAAACCACCTGTTCTTTCACCATGTTCTGTCCATGCACCGAGGCAGAGCCTGCAATGATAGCCTATCAGATGATGTGCTAACAAGAATCATCACATATTCCAAAAGATGTTGATCCTAGGGGCAGAAAGAAAACGCGAATAATTTGCTTCTGTTGTGAATCGTTGAAAATGTATGGATTAACTAAGAAGTAACTTCTCTTTGTGAAAATTAAAAACAGAAGTTTTCATAGAGCAGAAAGTTAATAATCTACAATATACTGAAAACTGAAGAAGATATTTCATTCAAACTAGGAGAAATATAACATACCAGCAAAACTCAAATTTACAGGGTGGAGTGCATGTAATATGCATGCAACCTTGGTTCTTCTCAATTGGCCGCTTGCACTTCGGACAAGGTTTGGAATTAGCCAATATCCTGTAATGTCATCAAAGGATAAGATTTACGTAGCCACTATGTACAGCAAAATAGATTATAGAAACAACATAGTTCACAAATTTTAACTTAGTATAATAAAAAATTTATATCAGGCCAGTGGTAAATTAATTATACAACTAATTGGAACTAAGTGTAATATATACAATTCCCACTCTAACTATAAAAAAATGCAATTGCTTTTTTAACCATCGAATCAGAAAGGCTGCTAACTTGTACTCATTTTCGTGTGATAATGCAACTATTTTTCATAGTCTAAATAGAGAACAAATAACATACATCATTTTAAGTTTATGAATTTTCTAATGATCGGTGCCAAAGTAAATTAAATGACTAGCATCCCCTACATGTGTTCAAAGATATCAAAAACTGCTTTAAAGATAAACACATCTTTATATATCGGGTTGCCAAAATTAAATGTCTTTCAAGAAACAATATAACGAAAAATATCTGAATATATAAAACTTAATAACAGAGAAATTTGCTATAAAAAAATCTCATGGCTAGATGAGAACAACAAATAGCAAGAAAAAGGAAGCACATTCGCATGTTCAGTATACACAATCGGAATCGCAAATATCAAACTATAGATACACAAGGTTATACATTTGAAATAAGAGAATAAAACTTTAAGAAATTTTTAGAACTACAAGCATACACACACAAAGACCAACATGAGCATACATATCAAGAAAACAGTTCAAGAAAAAATAAGCACTAAATTATTGATATAGATTACAGAAAAGAAGGAATGTTATAGTAAATGGAAGTTGACCAAGAGCAATCAAAGGTGTCTGCATGTATTTCTATAGGAGACAGCATTAGGTTCATATCTAAACACTGGTCTTAGGTGCTTGATGCCAGGATCATGCCTTGTACGACATATGTTACATGAATTCCTGTGTCTCAGCTATACAATAACTGATCTTTCTTTGTAAGATCAACTTTAATCACAATCCGAATTACATCAGCAAAAATTTCCACATTCTACCACTCTGTATCTGGTATACATGACCATTGTGGTGTAGCTAGCCTTTCTCCTATTTCTTATTTGCTTTTCTAGTGGGGTGCATACATTGCATGCTCACCTATGAACTTCACAATTCAGTTACCAAAATATCAGTCATCAATAGCTAAAAGAAACTTTCAACCTAATATTTTGAGAACCAACTACAACAATTTAGAAGGTACTGAAGATTGTCTCTGAGTAAGCAATTTGTAGCTAGCTTAATGAATTTGGATGAACTGAGAAATGGTATAAACTCAACCCAGATTTATTACAGCATATTTTTCCTTTCAGGACAATTCAGTAACTACCAATTCATATTTTCAGACTCAGCTGTGTTTTTCAATATCCATGTTGCTACGGTTCCACAGTCAACTGGACGATGGGCTTCCTCAGCACACTGCAAGCGATTCCATTTCATGTAAAAGAAAAAATTAAGAGCATGGGCATACAAAAATTAATTGAAATAAATTAAAATTTTAAAGAATTGGTGAGACTCACATTCCAGCAAAAACTGTATGAGCAATGGCAAGTAACATCATAGCTTTCACCACCAATAATAAAATCTACAGCATGGTCACAGTCTGGTGCAGGACACCATTTGGTCTGTAGGAAAAACAAATAAAAGCATTTTAAACTTCTATATCACATGGGATGTGTTCAAATATTCAACAGAGACTCAAACAATGAGAATGACATTAAATTGATAAAGATGCTCTAGGAAAGTTCTTGAATATAGATAATCTTTTTTGATAAGAAGAGGCCAGATTATTCAAACAGATAAGAGATACATGTATTATATCTAGATTTCTCGTGTATGGAAATCAAACTATATAACGTGTACAACAAAGTTTCTTTACTAAGCAATGCAGAAAAAATAATCTTCTAATTAGAGTTACTTAAGGCAGAAAATAAAATAAACGAAGATTCTTTAAGCAGAAATGAGGACTTCTCTAATATAGCTATATATGCTGACTTACTTTCCTATTATTTTCAACAAATGATCTAAGCAAGTAGCGGTTATATCTCTCTTTATCATCTTCGGAAGCCAATTTATTCACCATGTCCTGACAAACTGCAGCGCCACAGGATGGATCAGGGCAGCGTAACATCAAACAGCCAGGGCCATCATTAATGGCTGTGCTAATATACCCTGTGTCACATAAGGAATAATTAGAAACTCAAACGATGGTAGTTAAATCAACACAAACAGCATGTTAAGCACCAAACAGAAGCTTGTGTGAACATTTCGAAAGGAAAAAAAGAAAAATGAAACAAAAGATAATCTAATGCATAAGAGGATGATTTGGAGCATGAGTGGATAAGCTTCAAAGGTGCTCAAAAGTGCCTTTTTCTAAAAGTATATCCCTACCTACTTTCAAAAATTGGTGCTTTTAGGCACCCTTTAAGATCAGTGAAACACGCTATTGGTCTCTGAAGAGGAGGCAGGGGTCTTCATTTCTAAATTGCCCTGATTCACAAATGACTTAGTGTGGTTTCCCCAAGAAGAAGAAAAAAGCACTAATATACCTTACTAAATTGGGTTTTCCCCAGTTTGGCATGCCAAAGAGTGGGCGGAATCTTCCCTTCTAATTTGCTAAGGGTGACATACTAAATTATGCTTTCCCTAAGAAGAAAAGAAAGAAATGAGCTATGGAAACAAACCTTGCCAACACGTGACACAAAAGGGATGACCACAGGCAGCAGCACTCATCCTATCACAAGGATATGTTTCAAAGCATATTCCACAAGTTAGCTGCAGGAGGACTAGAAAAATAAGTTTTATAGGAGATGATAGTGAGAAGAATCCACTGTAGAACGACTACGACATCCCAATCTATTATGCATATCCACAAAATAAAATTATACAACTTCCTCATCATGGATTAATCACCTCTTTAGCAGCAGGAAGGGGGATGGGATTCTCTAACAAACCAACAGCCTTACGGACATTTTCTTCATCCGCAAACCATTCATCATTCACTTTACTAACACTCCTACAAGTAAAGAACATACCAAAGTATACTTCAGCCCAGAAACAAACGACCTATGCGCTAAATAATACTTCCAAAAGTAATTCCAATAAAGGAATTCATCTGAGGCCAATTTACCAGTTATAGTGGCGGAGTAAAATGCTAGCAGCATCCCTTGGAATTGAAAGAACCGTAGATATCTTCGTAATATTTTCCTGTTGCAGTTGCTGAATATCAGCTTCACTCAAAATTGTATAGTTCTGCCAGGGGAAGACATAAATTGTCAGTGTCCAAAAAGTTTTAAAGCACAAGTTAGTAAAACATGGAACTTAATCAAGACATGAAGCTCATACCATTCATGCATGTATTCAAGAATTTGGCAGTTTCAATCAACATAATAAGAAGTTAAAACTTTGCTTAGAAATAAAAGTAAAGGAGAAATTTAAAGTAGTTTTCCTTTTCCATATAAAAGGCAAAGTATGTAAATCATATTATCAAAATTCCGATAACAACCAATATATCTGATACTAACCAAAAAGTAGGCAACTGAAAGCACCTACAGAAACTTCAAACTTTAAGCTAGTGTCTTCTATTTCAAACTTAATACATCCATTTAATTCTATCAAGTCATGGGAAAACACATATGTGAGATAAAAGATTAAACGCAAACAAAGTAGGGTCTTATAAAGTTCGTTCTCGAAGCAAGTGAGATCAATCAAACAAGTAGTAGCATAAACAACAAGATAATCCCCACCCTAGAACTTGGCCAGCTCCAGACCCTTGAAAGCAATCCAATTATTTTCAGTACATGTACCCCACTTCAGGGTTAGCACGCAACCAACCATACATTCTTTGTTGTAACAGAAAACTCAAAAGTTCTTTTCTGTGTCGTCCATGTAAAAGAGAATCTACGCATTTTAAGCATGTACCTAAAAGCTTTTGATTTTAGCCAAAAAAGAACCATTTGCACAACAATATATCATTGGTCACAAATTACATGAAACCTTTATAAAACTCCACAAGAAAATGAACTACAAATTTCTCATTGTTTTCCACATATATTAAAACTAGCCCATGAATTATGAATACTTTATTCCACACCTTACGAACCTAAAAGATAACAAAAAAAAATTTGTAAATCGGGAAACTGTAATTTTCTTATCCTCATAATTGACTTAAATATCATACTTATTAGCTCAAGATAATGGGGAAAAAAAATGATATCAACTAAAAATTCGATCTTTACATATATGTCATCCTGGCCATCAAATTATTAAAGAAAAAAGCACAACCACACATCATTGTACAATCAGCATCTTTAATTGCCTACTACCCATGTCCAATTGTAACTTAATTACCCAAAAAAAAAAAATCATTATTAAAAAAAAAAAAAACAAGAGCGAATATAAATTGCGACGACCTGCGATCGATGATGATGCTGGTGGTGTGAATGGGAGGAGGACAGGTCATCGGAGTCATCCGAATCATGGTCAATAAAGCCATCGTAATCCATGATGACGTCATCCAGGTCGTCGTCGTCATCATCTCCTCCGCCACCGAAGAATTCATCGTCGTCGTTCGAATCGTCCATCATCATCTCCATCTCGTCCTCCGACTCCATTTCCTCTCTCTCTATATATGTATATCTTTGTACTATATATATAGATATATAGATACAAATACTTGTACGTATTTGTTGTTATGTATACGGGAAGAAATCAGCGGGCAGAATCAACGAAAAATGAGAGAAGAAGTGAAATGAAGTTATGGAAGAAGTGGAAATTTTAGTGGAAGTCATCTAAGTTACACCTTTTATTTCATGTTGGTAGTTTAATTTCAACTTTGGCAACACCATATTTTGAAAGTGCTAAAAAATATAAAACCCATGTTTTCTATCAGAAGGTGAGTTTTCCGTATCGCAAATTGGAGTGGAGCATCGGATAGTTCGATTTGGATATTGTAAAGATCGAATCAAATAGATTTTCTTTAGAAATGGTAAAAATGGAACCATTAGATATGTGAAAAAAAGATCATGTTTTGTTCAGTTGGATTGGATTCTTTTGTGCTTCAAAAATAATCTATGAACTATTTTAAAATTTTCTTATTTCACTTTATGTTTTAAACGATAAAAAATTGTCTGCTATTCTAAATATATGTAAATTCATATAAATTGTGGCTTGACTAAGAGGTTAGTGAAAAATATATTTAGAACCATTCAATTCTTAGATCTAAGTCTCTGTTTGACGATATTACTTTTTTTGTTTTAAAGTTATTTCACTTTAAACAACAGTAACAAACGAATTTAAAAAATGGCTTGAATCTGACATGCCTTTATCCAATAACAGTCTTTCAATTGTGGTCTACCAATTATGCCCTCGTTAAACCGTTGTCAATTTATGATAAGGCCATTCACTTTTGTTGGGCGGGAAGGACATTTTTGGAACTTTAGGATTTCCAACAAGGAAAATGATCAAATGTTTCTGCCATTGAAAAAGTCATCTGACATAAAATCTTTAATCAATGACCTACTTCATTGTTCAATTCATTGTTTCAAAAAAAAAAATGTAATGCCGTCAAATAGGGGCTAAAACTTAAAATCGTATCGATTTCAAATGGAACTGGATATAACCACCTCATTCAATAGATGATTCAGTCAAATTTGGTTTGGATCGAGCACTTTCAAGTATAAATTCTCACCACATTCATTACATCATTTCGTGTTAGCGTTGGTAATAGTTAAAGACTAATAGTCAAATTGAAAGGAAAGAAAATATAAGTCATGTGAATAGGTTGAAGGAAAAATATAATTTGGATCATCAAATTAAAGTACATTGAAGGTGGGGGTGACCAACATAAAACAAAGTTATAAGTTGAATGACCTCCAGTGAAATTTTTCCTATGGAAGCATATGTATTTGGAAACGATTGATTCTTTGCCTTTACAATTGGAACAAGTCATGTGAATAGGTTGAAGCAAAAATATAATTTGGATCATCAAATTAAAGTACATTGAAGGTGGGGGTGACCAACATAAAACAAAGTTATAAGTTGAATGACCTCCAGTGAAATTTTTCCTATGGAAGCATATGTATTTAGGGGTGGGCGCGGGTCGGTTCGGTTCGGTTCGGTTCGATTTTTTTCGGTTCCAAAAAATTTCGGGTATTTAGTAAATGGAATCATCGGTTCCAGATATAATTTTGGAACCGTTCGGGTTCGGTTCGGTTCGGTTAAGTTCTGTTCGGTTCCGTACTATAATTAATTTTTTTAACATTTAAAATAACACTAC
>CAIGRT010178861.1:0-22947 GCA_903798405.1 Fraxinus platypoda
TCGAACTAGTAACTCTCAAGTGGTATCAGAGCCAAATTCGATTCCTAACTCTAGTTTTCATGTTGTGTAGTTCATTGTCTGTCCCACCATATTTTGATGGTAGTAACTATGCCAATTGAAAACTTAGAATGAGAGTCTTCCTGAAAACTATGGATGAACGTAGTAAATGGTTGAGATGTCCCTTCCAGCACTGTTAATAATATTGTCATCCCCACTCCTATAACTAATTGGTCGAAGATTAATTATGGTTGTCACCTAAAAATTTTAGGCGTGTGTTTATGTGTAAGGTTGCTTAAGAGGTTTAGAATATTTTACAGAGCACACATAAGGAAACTCGGGCTATTAAGAATCCTAAGTTACAGATGTTGACCACTAGATTTGAAGAGATTAGGATGAAAGATGATGAGACCTTCGATGACTACTATGCAAGCTTGAAAGACATAGTTAACTCTAACTTTAACTTAGATGAGAGAATTCTTGAGCCTAAGATTGTCAAAAAAATCCCGAGATCCTTATTTGAGAGATTTAGGCCTAAAGTTACGGTTATCGAGGAGAGCAATGATCTAGATGCTGTTAAGATTGAAGAATTGGTTGGATCTCTCCAAACTTATGAACTCATCATATCTCAACGTAAAAAGAACAAGTCTATAGTCTTGAACACTGTTAGGGAAGAAGAATTTGATTATTCTGATTCGGAATTACTTAATGATGAAGAAATAGCATACTTTGTTAATAATTTTCAAAAAAATGTTTAGAATTAAGAAGAAGACTAAAGAAAGACACAGAGGTGATTCTAGTGAGTCTAGAAAGAGATCTAAATCTGTAAGATATCATAAGTGTCAAGGTTTTGACCACTATAGAAGTGAGTGCCTTAATAGTAAGAGAAAATAGGGTAAAGCTATGAATGTAACTCTCACTAATGATAAGTCTAGCTCGGATAATCAAAGTGAGAGGTCTACTCATGAGGAAAATGGGAAGTTTATGGCTTTCACTGCTAGGATTAAAAGTGAATCCGATAATGACAATGTAAAGGTTGAAGAAGTAGATAGTGGTGAGAAATCTGAGGAAGATTCTGAACATGAGGAAGAGATTCGTGAGGCTTATCAAAAATTATTTGATGAGAGTATTTAAGATTAAGAAAGTGAATAAAGTCGTGCTTAAGAAGGCTAATGAACTTGAGTTAATAAGAGAGAAATTCGAAGCCGACCTTCAGGAGTCTACCTTATTCCTCAATAAACTAGATACTGTGAATTAATCCCTAGAGTCTAAGATTAAGGATTTTACAGGTGAACTTGAGAGGTCCTCTAGAAGAGTTAGTGAGCTGACCATTGAGAATGATAAATTATAAATCTAAGTTAAGAACCTTTTGAGCGAACTTGAACATTCCAAGTCTCAACTTCTTGCTTTCTCTAGCGGATCTCAGAAATTGAACAATCTTTGGGATTGAACAAAACTGTTGGGAACATAAGAAGTCTAGGATATAAGCAGACCGATCATAACAGGGCTAGTACTTCCAAAACTATTTTTATCCCTCTTACCAACCAGCCTGTGTATGTTCTTAATCCTAAACTCAAGAACAAAGGTATCATAGGACAAAGACCTACTAGACAGCGTAGAACCTACCAACCTAGGAATGGATATCTGCGATCACATAACTTTGGACCTCGGTTTATCCCTACTTGTTTCAATTGTGGTGAGTTAGGACTTATAAGGCCTAGGTGTAATAAATTTTTGAATAGAAATAAAAACCAGAATTTCACTAAAGTTAGAAATCGGGATTTTGATGGCCGAATTGACTTCTTCACTAATCAAGTGAGTCATTTGACCAATTTAATGACACAGTTGATGTCTTCCACTAGATAAGTTTGTATTAAAAAGAGTTATCTGAAAAATTTTGAAATTGATCACGGTGCGATTAAAGATAAGAACGTTTATATACCTAACCGATTAAGTAATTTTGATCCATGCGTATGCTTATTAATTGTGATCTATTCATTATTTCATGTATCTTTTTTTTTTTTGCTTTTTAAGTAGTTTGATTTTTTAAATAATAATAATAACAATAAATTGAAAAAAAATAAAAAAGCATTTCTTTTTTCTACAGCAAGATATATGATTTATTTGAACATGTGTGTTGTTATCAAGTATGAGTTCTGTAGCATATTTTTCATTATTTTTTTTAGGTTTATGTAGAGTACTGTACACATTCTGATCTCTTATTTGAATTCTATTAACTTGAGCAATTAAATTCGAGGGATTTTTTAGAACCAGATGTCCTATGGTCAACTGAATTGGAATCATCGACGCAGACTTATTACATCGGTCATCTTAGTTGTTTAATGGAGAAGCGAAGCGTCTGCACATAAGATGTAAAAAAATTGAAAAGAATAATAGAAATTGTGCAAACATCTGTATATGCTCAAAGTTAGGGGAGAAAAGAATAATATACATAAAAATAAGCCTATTTATAAGTCCTAATATACATTATTGGTTTGACTTTCATTAGTAGGAAAATAAACTTATTTAACAGTGATGTTTGGCATGTTATTTCTCACAAATTTAGGGTTTGGAGTATTGATCACAAGGAATTAGTGACACTTTACACACATGGGTTACTTATACAATTTATTCTATTTAGACTTAAACTGAGTATGTAGGAAAGTTTACTAATAATTGATTATGTTTGTTCTTGTTATCAACCGCGTCTTTGAGTTATTATATATTGTTGATATAGTTCCCTTCGTCGTTTGTGATAAAAAAAAGGAGTAGTTGGCAATTAGATGATGGCATTTTAAATTTAGTAATTAAATTTTATGCATTTTAGTTTTATGCAGTAAGGGAGAGATGATAGTATTAGGAGTTTTGCTTTATTGAGTGTTTAGCTTTTCTGAGTTTTGATGTTTTGTGATATTAATGTTTTAGTTGGTGTTTTGATTAATAATGGTACTATTTCTCAATCAAGCTAGCATATTTATGATAATCTGTTTCAATTATTATAGTTATTGTATTACGTGCTTTTACATTTGGTATTTGAGTTGTTGATTTCAAGAAACATGTTTAACGAGGAATGCAAGAAACAGACATTCCGTTTCAATTTGAGTATGGGTAAATTAGTTTGTTTTTACTTCCTTGACTTGTATTTTATATTTTTGCCACATAATGCCAAAGAGGGAGGTTGTTAGATTTTTAGTTTTATTGACAATTCTTTAGACAAAAGAATTATTATAAAAGAACATGATTGTTATAAAAGAGTTGTAAAAGTCAAGGAGTCTCTTGGAGGGTTGTATAGATAAATTATGAGTCTTTTGGTTCGAGTATGAAATAAGGAAAAATAGTCGCCGAATTTACGCTAGCCCATCGGACTAGTTGATATTTGAGTGGAAAAAGCAGAATCTCTTGAGCGACATACTTTTCGCTCCCCTATCGCTCGCCTACGATCGAGCGACGGTATTTTTCGAAAAGTCATAGTTCTCATATCCTATAATGTCCAAATACCTTCTATTATAAATATCCAATGCCTAGTACGTTTTTGGTGTGGTTGATCATTGTATTAAATTCTTATAACATCATTCCAAGATCCAAGAACATATTCAAACATTGAGATTAAGTCTTTGATTTTTTAGATCAATTGACCACTGGTTGGAAAAAACATCAAATTCAAATAATCCAAAACACTCACTTCCTAGATATAATCTGCAAAGTACTTTCTCAATAATTTTCAGAGGTTTCTAAATATTGAGGGAGGTTGAACTAGAAATACAGGAAGAGTAGAAAAACAAGGTGTTCTTGGTGATCTACAAGAGATAAACAATTCCAGAAACAATTCTTTAGACAAAATGATTATTATAAAAGAACGTGATTGTTATAAAAGAGTTGTAAAAGTCAGTGAGTCTCTTGGAGGGTTGTATAGATAAATTAGGAGTCTTTTGGTTCGAGTATGGAATAAGGAGAAAGAGTCGCATAATTTATGCTAGCCTATCGGACTAGCTAATGCTCGAGCAAAAAAAGCAAAATCATTGTCGCCCTCTTATCACTCGAGCGACATGCCTTTCGCTCCCCTGTCGCTAGCCTGCGATCAAGTGACAGTGTTTTTCAAAAAGCCATAGTTTCCATTTTTCAAGAGTTAAATCTATCGTATACAGTCCAAATACCTCCTATTATAAATATCCAATGCCCGGTATATTTTTGGTGTGGTTGATCATTATATTAAATTCTTATAACATCATTCCAAGATCCAAGAATATATTCAAACATTGATATTAAGCCTTTGATTCTTGAGATCAATCGACCATTAGTTAGAAAAAACATCAAATTCAAATAATCCAAAACACTCATTTCCTAGATATAATCTGGAAAGTATTTTCTCAATAATTTTTAGAGGTTGCTGAAGATTAAGGGAAGTTGGACCAGAAGTACAGGAAGAGTAAAAGAACAAGGTGTTCTTGATGATCTACAAGAGATAGACAATTCCAGAAGATTGGGAGCAGGTCTAAGTAAAGCATGTTATTGCAGGTCTTAAAGATTGCAGGAATTAGATCAGCGAGTCTAGTGAATTTTCTAGGCTGGATCATACTGTAAGTTCTTATTATATATAGTAAAAAATACGGGCTTAATCCCAGAGTTTTTACCTAGTTAAGGTTTTCTCTGTCATCAATTATTTGTGTTGTTTACATTATTGATTTCATATAAGTCGGCAATTCAACATAGGGTAGTTAATTCACGTGAATTGAATCTAGAGTAATTAATTATTGTTATTTGTTGCAATACTAATCAACGATAATTTTAAATTCCCCATTATTCACCTATTCACCTCCCTCTAGGTGATTTTAGGGTCGAATTAGTAACTCACAAATTTAAAATTACTTCAAAATTTTACATATTGATAATTTTGGATGGATTTTTTTGGGATATTTAAATGTAAATTGATAAGTGTGTTTTGTTTACTTACGTAGATTGCTGAAGATTCTTGGATAGTCATATGAAGTTTTTTAAGTCATTTATTATTATTTTTGTATCTTTAAGAGTTTCAAGATGAAATTCCTGAGCTTGAGATACACTAACGAAATTAGAAGAGAAAACAAGAAGAAATCAGTGTGTTTTAAAGCGAAATGCGAAGAGGTGATGTAAAAAGCCAAGAGTCAAGGTCACAAAGATGAACATTGATGAAAAATGAATTAAGTTTGTCTTGCTTAAACAATTCTAAAGCAAGATAAAGCTGAATGGGAGGATTTTGGAGTGGGTATTTCTTGCTTAAACAAGAATGCAAAATTTATATAGGTCTTTCTCTTAAGAGAGAATTGTGCTTTTTTGGCCAGAAACATAGGCCAGATTTGACTTTGTGGGCTGATCCGCGACTCCAATAGCAAACTTTGGTATATTTTTGGGCGTGTTTAGGTTTTAAAAACCTTCCTCTGTAAATATTGAATACACTATTCAAGAAGAGATATATGGCGAGAAAAACACAATGCAAACAAATTGAGTTCTTATCCAAAATTATCATTCAAGCTTTAAATTTAAGCCAATTCGATTAAGTTAGGTTTAATTGATTTTCTAGCTAGATACAAACCTTGTGAGAATGATATTCTACTATTCCTTTATTACTTTTGTACCATACTTTGCACTTGCTTGTTTCAAGTGATCGCTAAAACAAATTAATTTACAAATTGCAATACTTCATTTGAATTCCGTTTCAATCCTAGAATTGTGAAATACAAATTAAAGTCGTTTTAAATATAATACCAAAATAACAAAATTGATAAGAAAGATTTTCATTTTATTTAAAGGATCCGAAAAGGATCCCATGCCTTTACGCTTTTTGTTAGTGTTCAACACTGATACTTCCTCTAAAGTGGATAGCCAAGAAACATAGAAATTCCAATCACATAACACTATCATGAATCTCAACATAATTCTCATTTAAATGTATTAAAAACTCATGTAAGAAACATTAAATGAAGAAGTATTAAAATATCCAAATACAAGAACAAGAAGTCTTCTTACATTTACATTCATATATGCATCAGTTTTAGTTTTATGTTTGTCAATATATTTCTTTTTCCTTTTTTCTAATATAATACAAACATAACTGTCTCTCTGACTGCTTCAAATAAAACAAAATAAAACCATATTATATTTTCTACGCTGAGTTAACTTTTAGTAGCTCAGGTATTGTACTTGCGTGAGTGATTAATCTAACATGGAAAACTGATCTCTTCTTGATCATCCTCCATAGACAGAAAGACTTCATCCAGATAAGAGAGCTGATCTCCATCACCATCAGTTTCGCAGAAATTGATCCTGTCACAGCTTATATTTGCTTCATGAACTCGGTATAGAACCCATTCATCTGAATCCTATATCGATCAATTAATAGAAAAATAATCAATTGATCATAGTGACAAATTATAATATCGTGATTCAAATGGAAAACCTATGAAAAACTAAGCAAGTATTAACTTTTATTTTAATTGTTTTAATCGAAGTGCTGATAAATAGTTTTTCATAATCTGTGGTGGAGGGATTTGAACTCAGATGTTTTGTGTACAAAGGCGTCCCATGTATTAATTTTAATTATATATTTTTTTTTTAACATAAACCAAAGAAATGTTTTTCTAAACAAGAAAAATTAATAGTCGTCTTACTTGGATATGACTTTCTGCTGTTAGGGAAATTTCGCTGAACAAACCATTTTTAAGCAGATGATATTCTTCCATCATCCAATCAGTTTGCTTGTCTGAGCAAACAGCATCAATATGGAACACAAGATATTTCTTGATTCCTACTTTGTTCCCAGTACTTGTATATATGGCCTCATCGAGGCCTATCTCCTTCCAAAACCCTTTTTCCGTAGATCGGTTTTGCATCTTTCTGCTGAAGAAATACCATTTCCTTGCACTCATAAAAGCCTTATCTATCGTCCAGAACATAAAAAAAAAAAAAAAAAAAATCATTTAAATACAAGATAAAACATATTTCCTAGTGTAAAAATTGATCAAGAATTATTGTTGACAAGAATATAATTTATATAGATGAAATAATCAAACACTGTCAAATGAAACTAACCATTTAATTCCCATGGATCGGGTAAAAAACAATCAAGATCAGGGATGATATTGGGGTTGCAGGGCATGCTTGCAGCCTTGTGATATAGAAAGTAAACAACAAGTTCTTCATCGGTCGGATCAAAGTAGAAACCGGGAGGCAAAATCGATCTATCTCCCATCACTTCAGTAGGCAAGCAAAGAAAACAAGATTTCAGTTGCAGAGTAGATTTTCTGAAATATGCTTTCATACATATACAGAAGCAAAAGGATATATAAAGAGTGAAAATCATATCTGAGACTCAGAGTTCAAAGTCGGCTGGTAACAGGAGAAAGGTACATTAAACTGCTTTTTTATCAGTAAGTGGAAACATGTTGTGTTTGAAGTAACTTTATTGAACTCTAAGGTTTTGTCAAATAATAGATTTTATCTCTCTTTATTTTTTGATGTATTGATAACATTCGAATCCAAGCTGACAGCTTAGGTCTTTAGATAGCGGATCAAGGGAATGACTGCAACAATATAATGATCATATTGAAAACTCACGTAAGTACTATTAACCTTTTGAGGCGTGCACACTGCATACAAGATATGGACACATAAAATGTTACCGGAAATGAATAAAAAATAAATTGTCATTCAATTATATTAATGACAAATTAAACTAATTCTGACTTTCATAAACTTGGGTCAATTACATGAATTGTTTTTTATTGCTCTATCTAACCTATGTGTTGGTGCTCAATTAGTCCTCGTTTATTTAAAAAATAAAAATAAAAAAATATGAAGACCAGTATAATTATGAAAATGGCAGATAGGTTCCTAACTTTTGGAAAAAGTAAAAATGGATCAGTCCTGAACCTTTATTTAATAATATTTAATTTAACATACGACCTTGTTTGACTTCATTTTTTCAAAAAAATTATTTTTTCAAAACTCATTTTCAACTACACATTTTTCAATAAAATAATTTTACATGTAAGTCAAAAAAATTTCTTCTTTTTTAACCACACATTCTTTAAAAATTACTATTCTAAAATGCATTTTCCCCCAAAATGGAGCTCAAACAAGGGCAAAATAAATCGTTATAGGCGTGTCAGTTAAATTTTCAGATGGAAAAAAGTTAAATTATCGTGATTTAAGTGTAAGTTTTAAATACATAATAAAATGACATATTTTATTAAATTCAACCAATCTTATTTGTTTTTACTTAACACAGAAAATACTAATAAAAATTATATGAATTATGTGTTCTTTATTTTCTTTATTGAATGACAATAAAACGTTTCATAAAAATATGTAAAATATAGTTGAAGCTCTAATATTTGTAGTCAATAAATGGATAACTAAATAAAAAATTATGTATAAAATTAATTACATCATAAGATGGTTAATAATTGAACGATTGGACCACTATAATATAATTTTCGTGAAGAGAAACATGGTCTATGCACAAAACCAGGAGTTCTTAGACTTGGTTTGATATTGATGTGTATTTAATAGAATCAGTTAACTATGACAGTGTTGAGATGTGGAAGAATTAGATAAATGATAAATATTTGATAACTTTTATTTCAGAATTGCTGCAATTAGAGGAGAAGAAACAATAGCTTTGTGAAAGGCATGTTCTTGGGTTTGTGATTTGGGGTTTTAATTAATGACATTTTATAGTTCCTTAGATAAAATATTACCTAATTTGTTATGTATTGTGTTTAATAGGTAAAACTCGCGATTTGATGAAGAATTGGAGAAAAATGGTGAAAATGAGCTCAATTGTAAGAGATTTAAAGTTCAGGGGCTAAAGTGCAAATACTCAAAGGTTGTGATGGACCTCACGATAAATATTCGAGAGTGTTATGGTTTGGATGAAGAAAAATGTCAAATGAATGAAATATAGCCAAAATATCATCACACATCAAGTTCCAGCCGAAGAAGTTATGCTCTAAATTTTTAATCTCATATGAAAACCCATTTTTGGTAAAACAAACATTCGAATTAGAAAAATATTACTTTAGAATAATTGTAGCCCTTTGAGTTAGCTTTACAACTCATTTTGAATCACCTCAATCAAATATTAGGAGGAAATGTTATGATAAAAATAATGAAAGCTGCCCCATCAAATTAAGCATCTCGCCCTCGCCTGCTTTAAATACTAGAACGTGGAGAACCTCCATTCGACCTAAATTTCATCATATTATACATATGTTGGAGCCAAAGAACATGGCTAGTAAGATTAAATTAAGGCGAACTGCATAGAAATTGAAGATTCTTCATCCGATTTCAAGAGTCAAGTCAAGAACATAGAAAATTCCTATTTTTTTTATTATTTCTTATTTTTGGGTGATGTCTTTTCAATTCATTTTATGTAATTTTATTATAGATAAGCTAGAGTAGAATTATTCATGTATTGGATGGATGATGGAGCCTTTTGATTTATAGCTTTCAATTTAAGGCTTGGGTGATTTTAGTTAATTATTGTGTTCTTGATTAAATATGCATTAATTGTGTGTTGTTTGAATTCTTAATCACCATTTAAATTATTTGTTGCCTATTTATATGGTTGGAGACTCTCAATATGTAGAACACTACATATTTAACACGTGGACAATAGATATTATGAAAAATATTTATGGCATGTGCAATTGTGTGAAATAATTATGTGATTGAATGAATACTTTTCATATGAATTCCAACTAGAAATATGATCGGGACGTGTTAAGTATATATTTAATATATCTTGGGAGAGAATATTAGATATTAAAGGATTATTAATTTTCTTAAACGTATAAATCAAACTAAATTACATAAGTTAGAATTGAAACTAGATATCAATGGGTGGATTCTAAAATTCAATACATTCGTTAGGTATTTGATAAAAAAAACCCCCCATTTTAATTGATTTCTTAGTTAAAATTGGTATAGAAAATCATCCGAAACTCCTTTGTATTACCACATATCGA
Source organism: Fraxinus platypoda (assembly GCA_903798405.1). NCBI lineage: Eukaryota > Viridiplantae > Streptophyta > Magnoliopsida > Lamiales > Oleaceae > Fraxinus > Fraxinus platypoda. The sequence goes on from CAIGRT010178861.1 coordinate 10,002, forward strand.
ATTTCCTAGAATTAGTAAACCGAAATTAAACATTATTCCTCGTGAGATGATAACTCTCAACTCACTTTATCTATTACTTATCAACAACCCCGTATGCTTGCGGGTTTTGTTCGAATAAGTTTTTGGCGGCATTGCCGATGGATAAAGATTTTAATTTTAGTTTGTTAGTTTATATTAGATTCGATATTTTTTTTTTTTAAGCTATTCATCCTACTACCTAATTTCTTTCTATTTCACTACTTCTAGGTTGTCAACAGTTTACGCAAGATTTTGAAAAAATCGAGCTCCTAAAATTGGATCCCGATATCGAAAGAACATTCAGACAACGTAGAAGAGAACGGAGAGCAACAATGGCTGAAAATCAGGACCATAATCAGATTCAGGATCCGATTCAACAACCACCACCAGCTCCCAAATACATATTGCTAACGAGGGCCGAATATTAGTAAGGGATTATATGAATCCAATGCCTACACCAGTACTACCTCATATCTTGTACTCGCCCTTCAGACGAGTTAACTTCCACATTCGATCAAATGTCATGAATCTCTTCCAAAATCATCATAACACCAAGTTCTTAGAGAAAGCTATAGAAAATCAACATGAGCATATTCAGGCCTTTCTCATGTTGTTCGAAGTTATCAGTCATGAAGGTATGTCAACGTATGCATTTCGAACGCGCTTATTCTCTTACCCCTTGAAGGAAGGTGCAAAAGCATGGCTATACTTATATCCTGCTGGTTGTATTGTGTCGTGATATGGCATGGTACAGAAATTCGCTATGAAGTTCTTCTCGCCATCTCGAGTCCATCAAATTCAGAATGAAGTCCATACTTTCAAACAAAGGAATCTTGATACATATGCAGAGGCACGTGAGAGGTTCAAGAGCGCATTTAGGAAGTGTCCAAACGTTGACATTCCTAAGTAGGAGCATGTGTATCTTTTCTACTATGGACTGTGCCCAGAATTTCGCAACATAGCAGATGTTTCAATGGATGGCTCAGTTATAACAAGAGAGGTTGATAATGCATTCGACCTTTATGATAGGATTGCTGAAAATCAAGCTAATTGGCCGACTGAGAGGGACTTTCCAAGGAAAACAGCGGGTATGCATAATATAGACACAATGACAGCATTAGCAGTATAGATGGAGACGATAACGAAGAAACTTGACATCTTATCCCAGTTGGTTAACATGGTACATCAACTAGCACCGATTTATGCATGTTATGGGGCATATCATATTACTGCCAATTGCCCTCTAGCTTCCACTCACATGGTTCAACCTGCAGAAGTAAGCTATGCACAAAATTTCCACGGGCAACAGAACAGCCCTTACCCCAACAACTATTATCCAGGTTTGAACAAGCATCCAAACTTCTCATGGGTATACAATCGGGTCAAGGATATCCGATAAAGGGAAATCTACTAGAAATGCAACAACAAGAGAAGAGGGTATCCTTGGAGGATCAACTTATTAAGTATATCTCCAAGACTGAGACTACAATCCAAAATTAGCAAGTATCTATTTAGAACTTAGAGAATCGGGTGGGGGCGGATTGCATATCCAACAGATCACATGGTACCTTGTCCAGTGACACAGAGAAGAACCTACGGGGGCAGGTATTTGTTGTCACAACTATAGAGAGTGACATGGACTATTCGTCATGAATCAAATTTGTTCCATGTGACCGAATTTATGTGCCACCCATCTCATTCCCTCAAACATTGTTAAGACAACCAAAAGAGGAACAGGTTTAGGCCATCACAACTAAAAGTTGTGTTCAGTTGTTAGAGATAAGTGCAATGAGGAAGGAGACTGAGAGTGATCAAGTACCTACCATGGGTGAGGAACAAGTGAAGCAGTCTGAACAATCAACAATGAAGGATCAACAAAAGCTTTCAGACAGTCTAAGGTTAAATCAATCGTTCATGTCAATTCATTCACACCTACAGTCCCATTTCTGTAAAGGTTGAAAAATACCGAGTTGGAGAGGCAATTAACAAAATTTCTAGAAATCCTAAAAAAGTTTCATGTCAACATTCCTTTCATTTACGCAATCCTTCAAATCCTAAATTATTCCAAATTTCTGAAGGAGATGTTGACAAAGAAGAGGAAGTTGCTCGAACATGAAATAATGGCCTAAACTGAAGAGTGCAGTGCAATCATACAGTACAGGCTCCTGCCCAAACTAAAAGACCCATGGAGTTTCAAGTTACCTTGCTCTATAGGAAGTTTAAATAATATTAATGCTTTAGTTGATTCTGGAGCATGAATTAATTTGATTCATCTGCCTCTTTACAAGAAACTAGGATTGGGAATTCAAATATATCTTTAATAATCCTGTAATTAGCGGACACAACATTGAATCACCCCTACAGAATATCTCATCAAGGCTGGGGAATTTATTTTTCCAGCGAATTTCATCATTCTAGACATAGAATAAGCACATCAGATGACATTGGTTTTGGAAAGACCATTCCTATCAGCTAGTTGTGCTTTGCTGGATTTTGAAACAAATGAGCTAATTTTAAGGGTGGAAGATAAGCAACAAAGCTTCACCAAGGATAATCCATTTAGGCAATCAACCTATTTTAAGGATTTTCAGAAGGTGGAAATAGAAGAAAATGATGACTATGCAAGTCATCGTTGCAAAAAGGATGTAGAAGGACTGGTTGGAACACATAATGATCAATCTGGGAACTACCAGCTGTGGAGAGTAAAGGATGAGGCTGAAAAATTCACTTTTTAAGCCTCTATGAGTAGCGTAAACAATAAAAACCATAAATAAACGCTTATTGAGAAGCAACTCAATTTTCTTTCCCTTTTCTTTATTTTGCTTTTTAGATTTTGGATAGGAGTTTAATTTTGTTTTTATGGGTATCAACATCTATACCCCGTCTCCCTTTAGACCTTTGAAATTATTGTTGGTTATGAGATATTTGGGCTAAGTAATACTTGTTTCGGGTAATATGATCTCTAACATTTTGATTTTTCAGGAACATGATATCGCGAAACACTCAAATCAACATTGACAAAGAGGACAAGGTGATTCAAAAGGACAAGCTCTTGCACTTCATGCCATATCATTTGCCATCTCTTCATAAATCCGAGGAGTATTTTCTTCCTTTTTTCCCACCCCTCTTTATGCTTACTTATACTCTAAGACATTGGGGACAATATCTATTTTAAGTTTGGGGTAGAATCATTGAGTTTTTGCTGTTATTTGTTATTGTGTGTTTTATTATGAGAAAAGTTAAAAAAAAAAAAAAAATTTTGAAAAATTCAAAAAAAAAAAAATTGCTTGCATCATTTGTGTATTTGTGTGGGTTAGATGGCTTAGTAGGCAATGATGAAAATATTTGAGATCATGTGTTAAATTATGAATGGTGAATAGGTTACATGTTTAGATTGATTGATGATTTTTCTATGTGAAACTTGATATTATTTGTGCACGTGAATTGAGTTAGACATTATGAAGGGTTAAGTTGATCATATATTGATGGGTTGAATTAGTGGACCGTAGGTGCTAAATCCAAACCATTAACTTATGTATTCTTTGACCAATTTAGCATAGTTTGGGTGATTTTACTATTGTAGGGAGATAGGAATATGAATGAAAATTCCATATGTCGATTTTCTAAGATCAATGGGATAAAATTAGGCGAAAGTCTTAAGTTAGATATTGATTGTTTTGAATGAGTGTTTAATGAGGGAATTGCACAAATCAAGATAGAAAAAAATGTTTGGAAACTTCTCTTCGTAACTTTTATGACTCGAGTTATCAAGCCTATAAGAGTGTCTAAAACTGGTTGCCCGAAAGTCATCTGACCTAGGAGTCGTCGGCCAAAAGCTCGCTACAAGCGTCATTTAGAAAGTTTAATGGAGAGAATGGAGCAAGAAAAAAAATAGATAATCTGAAAAAGCTGGTGCATGAAACAGAAGATGCACCACTTGCCATGGATAAGTCTCAAATACTTGCTTGAGAAAATTGACTTTTGATAAACGACTATTAGCCTAGTTGAAAATAATTGGAGAATCTTTGGTTGTTGAAGTATTGACTTGCAATTAGTGAAATATATCTAAACTAGAGAGGTGATGATAAGAATAATGATTTAACTTTAGATAGCACACTTGAAAGGAGCAAAAAGAATGAGTTTGGGGATGTGTAAATTGTGATAAAAAGATAAATGTGAACATTAAGTGTGGGAATGAAATTACTTGTAAATTCACGATGTTCGACTTAATCTTTCACACACACATCAGTTTTGCATTGGAAAAGTAGATTTTGATTTTGGTAATGTAACCTTGAAGCTATTTATTTATTTAATATTATTATTTCAATCCTAAGGTAAAATGCCAGGTTATGTAGCAAAAACGTTTACATGTTTGTGTTTGTTTCAAGTTAAAATATGGTTTTGTTTGAGGACAAACAATTGTTCAAGTTTTGGGATTTGATAAGTGTATTTTATACATTTATTCGGGACTTTAAATAATGAAATTTTGTAGTTCTTTTAATATAAAAAAATCACCTAATTTTTTGTGCGTTATGTTGAATATGTAAAACTCATGATTTGATGAAGAATTGGAGAAAATGGTGATAATTGGCCCAATGGTGAGATATCCAAAGTTCGGGGACTAAAGTGCAAATATTCAAAAGTTGTGATGGACCTCATGACTAAGATTTGATAGTGTAATAGGTCAATTGGATGAAGAAAGATGTCAAATAAATGAAATATAATCAAAGTATTATCACACAACAAGCTACAGCCGAAAAGTTATGCTCTATATTTTCAGTCTCATATTGAGACCCATTTTTGGCATAACAAACATTCAAATTTGAAATATTTTACTCTAGAAGAATTGTATCCATTTGAGTTATCTTTATAACTCATTTTGAATCATTCCAATCGAATATTGGGAGAGAAAATTATGATAAAAATACTGAAAGCTTCCCCGTTAGAGAAATTTAGGCACACACCCTGGTTTGCAGGCGAGGGCGAGGCGCACGCCTCAACCGAAAGGCGCCCCAAACAAGCCAGGCGCACACAGTATAAAAAGGGGGAAAATCTGATTTTCCTTATTTTTATTTTGGTAACAATTCAATGCAACATTTTTGACATCCTTTAAATACCGAAACTCGACTAGAACATGGAGAACCTCTATTCGACCTAAATTTCATCATATTCTATATATTTTAGAGCCAAAGAACAAGGCTATCAAGATTAAATCAAGGTGAATTACATAGAAATTGAAGATTCTTCATTTGGTTTCAAGATTCAAGTTAAGAATGTGAAAAATTCCTATTTCTTTATTATTTCTTATTTCCGAGTGATGTCTGTTCAATTCTTTTTATGTAACTTTATTATAGATATGCTAGGCTATAATAATTCTTATTGGATGGATGATGGAGCCTTGAGTGATTTTAGTTAATTATTGTGTTCTTGATTATTTATAGTTTTCAATTCAAAACTTGAGTAATTTTAGTTAATTATTTATAGTTTTCAATTCAAGACTTGAGTGATTTTAGTTAATTATTTATAGTTTTCTATTCAAGGCTTGAGTGATTTTAGTTAATTATTGTGTTCTTGATTAAATATGCATTAATAGTGTGTTGTTTGAATGCTTGATCACCATTTAAATAATTTGTTGCCTATTCGTAGGGTTGGGAGACTTACAATAGGTAGAACACTGCGTATTTAACACGTGGGTAATAGATATTAGAAAAAAATATTTTTGGCATGTGTAATTGTGTGAAATAATCATGTGATTGAATGAATGATTTTCATATGAATTCGAATTAGAAATAGGATTGGGTCGTGTTAAGTATAGATTTAATACATATTGGAAGAGAATATTAGATATTAAAAGATTATTAATTGTTATAAACATATAAATCAAGTTAAATTACATAAGTCGAGAATTGAAACTAAGCTCGTGTTTGATCCCCATTTTTTCCAAAATATATTTTTCTCTCTTTTTCTTTTCAACAACGCATTCTTCAATAAAATAATATTACACGCAAATCCGAAACTTTTCCTATTTTTTAACCACACATTCTCATCAATTTACTATTCCAAAACACATTTTATAAAAAAAAAAAAATGAGGCTCAAACATGCCCTAAATATCAATTGGTGGATTCTGAAATTAAATACATTCATTATGTATTTGATAAAAACCTCATTTAATTGCTTTCTTAGTTAAAATTGGTATGAAAAATCATCCAAAACTCAAATTTGGCTGGATTTTTTTTTTTTTTTTTTTTTGTTTTTGAAAAATATTGTTTCATTTATCCCACGCGTTTTTATTGGAAAAATATTGTTTTTTAATTTACGTATTTTTATTGGAAAAATATTGCTTCCTTTATTGTATGTGTTTTTTACACTATTTCCATCTTTAAGAATATTGTTAGAGTTTTGATATGTGCCCTATATATAGTTGAGCCTTTTTTATAAATTATTTTATTACTGAAATTTCGAATCATTGTGTAGGAATATAATTATTATATTTTCTCTCTATTATAGTTATTGATTAAAATCTCTAATTCCTCTACCAAATTGAATTCTTGTCTTTATGTTCATCTTGTGGTGATTAATACTTTATATTGTACCGTATAACCTTGTTTCGTTAGGAACAAGTGGTATCGGAGCTTTGATTTAATTTGTTCGAGCTTTCTTGTTCTTGATGGTAACTATGAAATATGACATTCCACTTTTGGATTTGAGCACTAGATTCTCCTTGTGGCAGGTGAAGATGCGAGTTGTATGCATGCAGATAGCTTTGGATGATGCGTTGTTGTGATTTGATAAGATGTCCACAATTTGGACAACAGATGAGAAACAACGTAAGGATCGAAAGACACTTTCACAAATTCATTCATTTTTTGACTAACATTCTTCATGACATTTTGAAGGAAAAACGGTAGTTGCGTTGTGGTTGAAGTTGGAGCAATTCCGCATGACTAAGAGTCTAACCAGCAAATTGAACCTCAAACAGTGTTTGTATTCGCATGATGAAGGCGAATCGTTGGAAGATCACCTGGCTGTTTTTAAGGAAATCGTCGCTGATTTGGAAACTTTAGATGTAAAATATGATGTAGAAGATTTGGCTTTAATTCTTTTGTGTTCGTTCCCCACTTCTTTTAGAGACACAATTTTTTATAGTTGTGATACTCTCATTATTGAAGATGCGTGTGATGCTTTGTTAGCAAAGGAGAAGATGAAACATATGGTTGGATCTCAGGCTAGAGATGGAGAAGGCATTGTTATTCATAGTGGTCACATAAGAGCAGGTCGAAATCTAATTTTAATAATCAAGTTTGCTTTTATAGTAAAAATAAATGGCATATCAAGAGGGATTGCAACAAGTGTAGAATGAAGGAAAATTTGCTGTAAATCATAAGAGAAAGCAATTAGAAACTACAAGTGAAGCTGATGTCGCAAAGAACTACTTGAGTGATGGAGATGTGTTGGCTATTTCTGATGGCGAGTCCAAACCTGACGAGGATAGATTTTGGATATATCTTGTGCTTTTCATGTGTCTTAATCGGGATTTGTTTTCAATATATGAAACAGTTTCGATAGTTGTCCTGGTCATAGGAAATAACGCATATTGTCAGGTAGCTCGTATTGGTAGAGTCAGACTTAAGCTGGTGGATGGGACAGTTAGAACACTTGATCAGGTTTGACGTGTTCTAGATTTGAAGAAAATCTCATCACAATGAGTACTCTTGATTTAAAAGAGTGCAAGTTCTTTGGTGGATGTGGATCTTTAAGGGTTTGCAAAGGTGTACGTATTGTATTGGAAGGGCAGAAAAAGTTCCAGTTATACGATTTGCAAGGTTGTGCAGAATCCGTGAAGAACAATCAGCAAATATTTAGTACCGTGGTTGATATTCAGTTTGGTATAGTACCGTTAGGATTTGGTTTGGGGTCCATTTTAAAGAATACTGCTCGGTTGAGTTCGGAGGATATGGGTAATGTTGCTTTGCCACCAGTTGCGGTATCATCGTATTCAATTGTTAGGGACAGATCCAATGAAGATAGGTATACGGATTTTGTTGCACATTCTTTAAGTGTATTTGAAGGTGTTGAGTCTAGCAAGGGGCATTCTAAAAAAACATTTGGTGCTGATTCTATTTTAGGATGTGTTTCGGCCTTGTTTGGTAAATTTTAAATCATTTATGATTTTTTGTTGAACCCAAAGTAATTATGCGAAGCAGTGCTTGGACTCATTTATCCTAATTGGATATCGTGGAAGGGGTAGAAAATTTTTGGTTCGTTAAAGAAGTTAGTTTAGTTCTTGTTGAAGAGTTCAGTTCATTCCTTGCAATCGGATTTTTTTCCAGGTGGAAAAATTTTGGAGCTTCGTTTATTGAAGTTGAATTTGTGTCAATGTGAAAATTGTTGGTTTTGTGACCCAAATTCAGTTGTTGTTTTTTTTTTTTTTGGAAAAATATTTTTTCTTTTATTCCACGTGTTTTTTATTAGGGAAATATTGTTTCATTCATTCCATACGTTTTTATTGGAAAAATATTGTTTCCTTTATTCCATACATTTTTTTATACTATTTCCATTTTTAAGAATATTGTTAGGATTTTGATATGTCCTCTGTATATAGTTAGCTCTTCTTTACAAATCATTTTATTACTTAAAGTTTGTTCAATAAAATCTCCAATTCATGTGCCAAATTAAATTCTTGTTTTTGTGGTCATCTTGTTGTTGTGATTAATACGTCATAATATGAGGTATTACCTCGTTCCGTCCCCAACACATGTGAGAGACCAATGCTAAATGTTTGGCCACAGATACAACAATCTTGTGAAGGAGCAAAGAGCAAAATTCTATTGGCTCATACATTACAAGCGGATTTTTTAACTGACCTATTCGTTTATTTACTACAAATATTAGAGTTCTCTTCCTATTTTAATTTATCGTTTTATTATCATTTGATATGAAAATAAAGAAAAGTAAAATTTTTTTTTATCATTTTTTTTTATAAATAAAAACAAAATAAGATTGGTTCAATGTCATAAAAGTATATAAGTCATTTTTTTATTTATTTACATTAATTTTTATTCAATTTCTTTCACGTCAAGAAGCAACTACACAACTAAAAGCACCAGAATTTAAATTTTTTTTTTCCTTCTTATAATTTAGTCAATGGGATTGTAATGATATATTTAGTATGCTAAATTTATTATTATTATTATTATTATTATTATTATTATTATTATATAAAACTTTTGGACTCATTTGTATTTTATTCAAAGGTTAGGGACTTTGCTGCAGTCTTTCCTAATTATAAGTAAGGGCATGTGGGCGTCTTTTTTTAAATAAATAAAAATAGTACCAATTGCGTACATAAACACTTTGGCTAGGGATGTCCGTCTAAAAAAAAATAAACGCTAAGAGTATTTCTAATAGACACTCTATTTTTAAAGAGCATATTTTATCATTTGAAGAGTATCTATAAATTTAGAGAGTTAAAATTTTGAATTACTCCAACAATCTCTTTATATTTAATATTTAATTTTACTACTCCCAAAAAATATTTATTATTTTTATTTATTTTTTATTTTAATTAGCTTTTCTTTAAATTATTTTATTGTTTTCCTACATTGAAAATTGAAACACTTTGAATGCATTTAATTATAGAGAGTGAGTTTGGCTCTCTAAATTTGGAGAGTCAAACTCACTCTCTAAATTAAAAGGTTAATTTAAAGAGTCTCTTNGTCTCTTGGAACATGATTTTAAATGTTGATTCTTTAAAATAGAAAGCATCTTCTGTTTAAAAAGTCTTTTGGAGATGCTCTAAGAATCATTCGCGATTTAATGGGTTAAAAAACCATTTGTGCATGAAATCTGACGTTCTACCTACCAAATTTCCACCTAATTTATGAAGACAAAATCATTAAATCATTTCACTTCAACATACATTTTCTCTTTTACATATTTTACCAACCAAAATGGAAACATAAATTTTCTTTATGCATGTGTCTTTCGTTTATTAAATACTACGTTGATAGAAGTTAAAGTTGTTGGTCAGAAAAAAAGGACAAAAAAGTAATCCCCAAAAATTAGGACAGCAAAGCACAGTGTTTAAACTTTAGACTGTTTAGTTTTCTTTTTCCACAATACAATCATAACTTGCTGAAGATACGTAAAAACAGCCAGGTATATGTTGCCACACATGTCTGATAGAAAATGATAGCTAACCTTATGTGATGCAGTCCGAAAAACGGGGATATTATTACTTATTTTATTTTAATTAAAGTTTGGACAAATGACAAATCAACAGGCTTTTAAATTATTAAAAATCTTCTTCTTGTTTTTGCTACATCGGTTCAGTATTAGAGCACAATTGCATTCCTAATCAGACATCAAAGAGACGAGTTGTTCATGAAATTTAGATGGTAGAAGTCATACAACACAATGAGTTGGCACAACCGTGCCTACTAGTGATCATGTTGGCATAACTGATAGAGATGGAACGACTTAGTCGACAAATAGCTGTGTTGAAGCAACAAATGTATGGTTTCCTATCACAATGGCCTAACGGTCTCATAGGGGTAATGGTTGACAAGTTTCCGGAGGAGAACTCCTACTCCAAAGATAGCCCTTTCATCCATCTCAAATTTCGATGGCGAGTGGATGTTAGTTTAAATGAAGATATGATTTGGCGGCAATGTTTGATAGTGTTGTTAATTTGGTTGAAGAGTATGATAGTGCCAAAAATTTTAATTAAAAAGTTAAAGATAATTAGCTTTTTGATTTTGTTGATGACAGTTACTTCTACATATTGAAATAATCATGGTCTACGTGGATGGCACATTAGCCTTGACTAGGTCCCATTGTGTGCCCAAATGTCAGGGGCAGAATACCTATGTCTTGGTCATCGAGTCTTCGGTCCAATAGAATGCCTCGATTTGGTCTCAAAGATGAACGGAAAACTTGCTACAAATTCTAACAAAAGAAACCTAGAGGTTAGTGCACAGAATCCTTGCGCGTAAACAATGGATTTCTAGACAAGTGTCACAAAACTACAAACATCCATGAAACTTTGAAAATGGGACTTAATCATGATGATATCGAAGAGATTTAGAAGACTTCAGGAGATTTATACTGATATCGAATATTGAACCGTACATCGTTTTTGTTCTTGAAGATTATCAATAATTTAAATTATTGATAATCTTCTCCTTGTTTTACAGAACAGCTTTCAAGTCTCTTATTGGCATGTCTCCATATTGGATGATTTTCAACAAAGCATGTCACTTACCAGCTGAGCTTGAGCATAAGGCGTATTAGGCTACACACATGCTTAATTTTGGTTGGCGGCATATGAGAATGCCAAATTATTCAAAAAAAAAGACCAAGAGAAGGAAAAATGGTTTAAGTTTTGTCAATAGCATTCTCGCCTCAAACTCTTCCCAGGCAAGCTAAGGTCTAGGTGGTCATTGTCCATTCAGCGTTGTAGCTGTATTTTCACATGGCGCAGTAGAGGTTGTGTCTCAAGATCACTTGAGGAGGTTAAAGGTCAACGGGCAATGTTTGAAAGCTTATTGGGGAGGTAACGACTCCAATAAGAAGATAATCATGCCTCTTCATGGTGCGAAGTAGCCTAAACGACAAAGTTGAGTTACATACTACAAACAAGCGCTTATTAGGTAGCAATCCAACTCCATTCCCTTTTATTTATTCAGTTTTGATGCATTAGAATAGGAATTTTGTATGCTTTGGTGTGTGAGGAGTAGTTCAGCATCATTCATCCATCACTTAGGTAGTAAGAGTCAATGCATGAGACATGTGAGTTTCAAATGTGTTTTGCTTGAGTTTTGGGGTGTTAAGATCATATTTAGGTGAGTTAGAGTGAAAATCAGGCTTTTCGAGACAAAAATGAAGCTTTTAGAGCTTTAATCGATCATGAGTGTGTTAGTCGGGGAAAAGAGTGAATCTCGTAAAAGCTTCACTCCTACACAACTTTCACGTTTTTCAACTGTTGTTAGGGACGTTTCAAGCATAGTTGAGTGATAATTTTGAAAAATTTTGAGTTTGGAGTGAAATACGAGGTTTTCAAGCTAAGTTTAACCAACATGTGTTTTTTGAGGTTGATATCGAGTTTCAAAAATTTTAGAGTTTACATACACCTTTTTTTACTTCTCAAAACAGTTTTGGCATGAAATACGAAATTCGGGGGTAGTCGAGAGGCTCGATGAAGGATAATTATGGAAGCTAGGAAAAATTTCTTATGCTGATCAATTGGGCGCGCGCCCTGACCTGCAAGTCAGGCACAGACCTAACAAGCACAAGGCCTCGACTGAGGCCACTTGGATCAATTGAGGCGCACGTACTTTGTTCTGAGTAAGGGGTTTTAACCCCCTCATGTAACGCCCAAAATTCTAGGAACTCGAAACGTTAAAAGTCTTCTTAATTTGATCTCTTTAATCTCAACCAAAATAAATTTCAAATAAGGGAAACTTTGAAGTTTGAAATATATTATAAAAATATGATGGGAGATAATTGTCTATATAGACTTAGACAATTACAGTGAAATTTTATTTTGAAAAATATTCGAAAGAAAATCAGCAATACCAATAGCGCACAGTGGAAAGATAAAAAATTGTTTGACCTAGCAAACGTCGACTAAAAGTCACGAAATTTTAACACAGACTATGACATTCATATACGTACATCATATAAAGAATTTAGCTCACGTCGATAACGGTTGAAGCACAAAATCATTTTTCTACTATACTGGACATAAATTTTCAAACTAACTCGTAGCAGTCTACTAAAACGGACATAACTCCCTCTCTAAATAATATTTTAAGGTAATTCCAAAGGACACTAGAAGACTTGTAGATATTTCGAACCCAACCGATTTCACTTAAAATATGCACCGTAGCCCAAGTTATATCATTTTTAAATAGGTAGACAGAATC
>CAIGRT010178872.1:0-19657 GCA_903798405.1 Fraxinus platypoda
GAAAATTCAATTAGATACCAGTAAAAGAAATATAGACTAATTTAGATGCTAGATTAGCACACAAATAAGTTTTAATTTTTTTTTTTTTTGGTTTTTTATGAATTTAAGACTCAAAAAAAAATGAAAAACGCGAAGAATGAAAAAAACAAAAGACTCAAAACAAAAATGACAAATAAATAGGATATAACCTTGATTTTTTTGGAACCTTACTCTGATACCAACTGATGCGAACTCACGTAGCAAATTAGCAATAACAGCCACGAAACCCACACAAAAATGATTCAAGAAAGCCAAAAAAATCAACGTTTAAACTTGATTCAAAAATATTGAACCAATGAACCAACACAATCGTCGACAATATGTTGATTTCGTGATTACAAGACTCAAAAATCTCATTCGATTTGTTCGAACGCCACAAGAAAATAATCTTGATAAGTTCAGAATTAATTGGATGAATAACAAGAAGAAAGCAATAATGTCTTGCAATAATCTCTTAATAATTGTGTGTTTACAATGAATAGAATGAGTCATATTTATAGGGAACACATAAAATCTAGCTAGAAAACACGCGATTTTTCAAAGTGTATTGACATGACTTAAGTTTGCATTCTTTTCCCGTTCCTTGTGTTGTGTAAGGGTTAAAGACTATTGACATTTCTATAGCGAACTGGGATCGCTCGCTCACTAGCGAGCTTAGATTGGAGCAAGAATGGTCCTTCAATTCATATTTGAGCCTATGTTAAAAAAACAAAAACCACCCTCGGCTGAAAAGAATGCCTACCAAGTTTAGATAAGGGAATGATTTCCCCAACTAAAACGTCCTTAGCCAAAGATATAAATTCGAAAGAGAGGTCATTTCCGCATAGATAGACCTCTATCTTCGGGAACTTCTGAGCTTAATAGGACTGACCACGGAAGTAGAATAATCTGGAAAAAAAAAAAAAGGTTGTGGAAGATAAGATAATAAATCTTATAGGGGAGAACGTAAACAAATTTATATCCACCTATGGTTATATCCCTTTTTCACATATACTATAACGTCAAAGCAAAAGAAAAGATAGCATACGCATGCTTGCGATGTTGGATAGCCTAAGAGGGGGAAGAATCTGATTCGTGTGTATGCGTGTAGAGGTAAAAAGCCGTATTTAGTGAATGAATAATATTGAAAGTAAGTTTGAAATTTCAAAAGAAACGAGAATGTAAAATGTAATTTCCAAATAAAACTACAACCTTTTCATGATACATAATTTTTTTTCTTTATTTTTTCAAACCCCTCTCCCCCGTCCCTTACTCAGCCTTTGATAGCAGCCCAACATTCAATAGCAAATCCTGTAGTGAAATTGAAACTGCTTAACCTCAAAAGCTAATTCGCTTGTATCAAGAATGTTATATATTTCTAGAGCTCTGTATTCACGGGCGAATGGAAAAAGAGTCTCTTTTTCCTTTAAAATAATGCCTTCCATTCCACTATTTGTTCTAGATATTTGGATAAAAATTCGCTAAATAGTTATTTTAATTGAAGATTTATTATATATTGCATTAATCAGGAGAAAATCCATCATCTCCAACTCGGATTTAAAAAAATAAAAGGAAAAGTGAAACCACCAGATCCCCATGGCTAAATAGTAATATTAACAAGAAATTACACGTGTATTAAAAAATAAATATGTTATGCAAAAAATGACATAAATCAACATAAATCTAAAAAAGAAAAAGTCCCAAGTTTTTAGCGAAGACCAAATCTCAATTCTTACTACTACTGTATGTTTAATAGTGGTACTCAATGGACATTCAACAAAACTGCATGTCAATCACCAAACTTCATTTTCTTTCAAATTGGTAGCTAAACTAGAAATTTATAGGAGTAATCATTTCATTTGTCACGAAACTATAGTTTGAGCCACTACTTAATAAGCCCCCTGCTTAACTCTCTTTATTTCTCATACTCATTTTCAACCACATATTCACATAATAAAATATTTTACATGTAAACCCAAAATTTTTCCATCCTTTATAACAACTCTTTTCAAAAAATCACTATTTAAAACATCTTCCCCCAATTTTTCTTTATAATGGATATCAAACATGGACTAAAAAACCTCATTGGTAATTGAACATTCAAGCAAGTTAGTCATCCATCACTAGGACAGATTCTGTCTCATTTCTTTGACGGAATTGCTCGTGGAAAAAAAGAATCCAACGTGGCACCATTTAAGCGACATATGTTCCAGTTCAGAATATTAAAGGACATGAATAGAATGATGAAACCATAACGGATATTTACGTAAGAGTGACCAACATAAAACGATATTTACGTTCAGCGGCAAACTCTAAAAAAAAAAAAAAAAAANAATTGCTCGTGGAAAAAAAGAATCCAACGTGGCACCATTTAAGCGACATATGTTCCAGTTCAGAATATTAAAGGACATGAATAGAATGATGAAACCATAACAGATATTTACGTAAGAGTGACCAACATAAAACGATATTTACGTTCAGCGGCAAACACTAAAAAAAAAAAAAAAAAAAACCAAGCTTAGTGACTAGTATGAAATATTCCATTTCATAATTTTGCAGTCTGCCAGCTACTTTTCATCAAAATCTCCTGGGAGATTAGCTTAACAGAAACAAAAAGTAACAGTATGAATATCCTCTTAGAAATTCAACACGGCAAGACTGTACAACAACTTTGTGGGAACAAGTAAATAGAGTAGAATCTAGCATCAACTTGGCCTGTTCAAATAAAGTAACTACAGCTTAGAACATACGTCTCAGGCAGCAAAAACTGTGATAAGCTGTGGGGAAAGAATTTGACGTAGGACTAAACAAGGCAAATAAGCCATTAGTCACTGCAGCAGATCGAAAGCATCTCTCAATCAACAATTCCAACACACCATGTTGAAACTGTCGATATTCATCAAACGCTTCATGTTAGAGAGACATGTTTCTCAAGATGGAAGTACAAAATTTTGAAAATACTAAAGAGAACAGGCGATAAATCATACTTACTAATCATATCAGTACTCCACGTTGCCGTGATTTTCGAGACATCTCACTAAAACAGCTGCTAAACATGCATATCCAAAACTTTCTGGCAAACTGAAAAGAGGAGCGGCATTAATAACGTTGACAAGTTCAGGATCATTCAAGTACAAATGCACTCGTACAGGCACAGATGAAATTGATTGGACTTGATAGGACTAAATTTCATGGCACCAACACAAATAGCTTACTGATACACAACTAAAGAGGGAAAGATGAGAAGAATTCAGGAGGAAGAAAAATTCTACATCAGATTCAATATGAATAATAGAACAAATAAATTCAAATCCTAGGTTCCCTTTTTAGAGCATAGAGTTTAATTAGCCCTGTCTGGGAGCAATTCTTAAGTAATTTTCATCATTTTTTTTACCATTGACATCTGACAACTCTCATACACAATACTGTACCCATAATCGTATTTATTCTGCATTGCCAAGTTTGCTCTCCAAGAATAGGCAAATATGATGACTGAGGAAATGTGTACAAGTAATTCTAACATCTAACAGGTGTAATATAGACTATTTCATTAGTCCTTGTCTTTTTTATAAAATAATGAAGTCAAAAGTTGCGGCAAAACGGTCAATAAAACTCTTAAAATCTTCAAAGAATTGCTCCCANCTGAGGAAATGTGTACAAGTAATTCTAACATCTAACAGGTGTAATATAGACTATTTCATTAGTCCTTGTCTTTTTTATAAAATAATGAAGTCAAAAGTTGCGGCAAAACGGTCAATAAAACTCTTAAAATCTTCAAAGAATTGCTCCCAGGCAGGCGCTTAACAGGAAACTTCTAATAAATCACAAGCTTATCAAATATCAAAATCTCCTAGTTAATCATAAATAATCAAACCTAGTAAAAATAAAACTCTATTTAAACCCTCTTTTCCCATAACTTACATTCCGAACAAGAAAGTCGCCAAACATCAAGAGAAATATTAACGATTCTACTTAGATCACAACTAGATACATAAAGAGAGAGCTATGATTCGTTAATAGTTATTCAACTATTAAATTAAAACTATTGCCAACTCATTTGGATTGTCATGGTCTATGATGCATTGACACGGACACGTGTCCAATACGACACGTGTCAGATAGCCAACACGCGATTTTTCAAAGAGTATTGACATGACACGTTGCCGATACGTTAATTAAAATCTTTAAGATTCTTCATTTATATAGTACAAATTTATTTTTATATTTGTTATTAATTTTTCTTGTTGAAATTTTTTAAATATGAATACCTATTTGTCATTTAATAATAATTTTGATTTAAAAATATCTAATATTTCTGATAAAGAAAGAAAAATGACCACGGTAGAACGTTGGAGGAGTGTCGGTATCTGACAAGAGTCCGACTCTGACACGCTACACTAGTTGAAGTGTCCGTGCAACACAGGTCATGGTTTCCACTGGCATAACCCAGAATTTTCTTCAGTTACCTTTAAAACCGGAGGCGTGAAATCTTACATTTCCAGTGCACTTATTTTGGCATTGATGAGGATGCAATGTGTTCCATAACTTTCCATTGAGGCCTTGCAGCATTGGACAAAGGAATCCCATATTCTAAAATTGACTTGAGCCATTTGACTTTGTTAACAAGTTCCTCCAAGTCCAATACTGCTGCCTCCAATTTGTGGGAGCGCATGGAATTTAAGGTCATCCCTCCGCTAGCTCGGTACTTCTTCAGTGGATGTGGGTGCCCCTCGGCAACTTCAGTTGTAGATTCAGCTAGAGTCACTCTAATATGTGAAGTAGAATTAGTATCTGATGAATGTGTTTTCCTTGTACTACTGCCCCCGCCAGCTAAGATGAAATTTGTTTCTCGAGTGTCCTTCACTTCCTTTGGAACAGTGTTTCTCAAAGATAGTTCATGTAACTCCCTTGCTTCGTTGCCCTTCAAATCTTCTGAGTCTGCTAAAAATTTGACTAAACTACGAGAAGAGAGGGATATGTTGGGTGATGATGCAGCTTTCACCTTACCAGCCTCTGTTTCTTGACCTGTTTTATCGGTTACCCAAAATTTCAATGTCAAGCAAATCAAATTCATAGCAGAAAGGAAACCAAGACATTGGAATAACTGAAAAGAGAGAACTTCCACTTAACAAAAAAAAAAAAGGAATACTGAAAGAATAGCAAGAATTTTCCATCTTAATGACAAATAAATGATAAGTTTGACACCTAGAAGTTGGTATATATTCAGCAAAGTTCTCAACAAGCAATGGGATGGCCATAACATTGATCAGTGGTACAACTATTATGTGATTTCTTTCCATGAGTAAATTGGACTGTCAGGATAGTGGTCAAATTTTCCTTCTGGGATATACTGCTAATAGAGAATTTCAAATGTGCAACAGGCATCTTAAAAGTATATTTCATGATTAGCTGAGTCTCTAAGCCTTCCAAGCCCAAGCAACATGTTTGGCTAAGCTTCAAAAAAGTAGAGGCTAAGTAAATTTTTAACTCCCAATCCCAATGAGTGATTACTTACTTTATTCTTGCTTTCAAGTAAAAAAGAGTCATCATTACACCGGGCAGTATTTCACAGAATGGCTTTCCTATTCTAAAGTAATATTTTGCCACCTAAAGGTATAGCACGTTAATTGTACACCCATGGGAAGGTGGCAAACCTAACGTCTGACAAAATCTAGGTATACAACTTGTAAGCCTTCACTTGGCACATTGTGGACTGGCTGCTTATTTTCCTCAAATAACTTTTTTTTTTCCCCTTGAATAACTGGCTCTAGATAAATTTGACGTTGATCTTACCCTGATCTCCAGGTTTAATAAGCCGAGCACAAGGCTGATCAGTTTCACCACCCTGAAATGGAGCATAACAAGGAAAATATACCACTTTAATCTGCAAGGGAGCGTATATTGCATTGACACGAAAGAAATATGAAGTTTGTTTAAGAAAAACCAATAATGAATTTGTCTAAAGAAATTTGGAAGACCAAAAGCATGCGGAACTCGTGGATTTAAGAAATAAATTGAAAAAAAAATAAAAAAAAATCAACTGAGTCAGAGGTCATCAGTTCATGTGCACATTGCCGGAACTAAATTAACAGAATCATGACTTTTATTCTTGCTATTCTTAGTTGTTACTTCAAATGGCATTTCAAGTTCTCATGTTTGTTTTCAGACCTTCAAGCATCAATTTAACGTTGTCCAGTAAGTTTATGGGTGAAAATAAGTTTTAAGCCAAAACTTCATATAAGAGAAAGTCAAATAGATGTCAAGGAGAAAATGAAGGGCAGGCACCATCTTTTCCCAATTTTCTAATAAATTTTCTTCCCAATGTTTTGAATAGTGATTTTTAGGAGGATGTGTGGCTAAAATGTGGAGAAAAGTTTTCGATTTACGTGGAGAATATTTTATTGTGTGAATGTGTGATTGAAAATGAGTATATAGAAAAAAGAGTTTTCAAAAAATGGTTGTCAAACAGGGGCTTAATAAAAAGAGTTGCTATTTTTGTTTGGTGGTTGTATTTCAACTGAAGAATGCAGAGGAAACAAATGAAACGAAGATAAGGCTAGAAAAACATCAGTAGTCATTTAGATGTCAAATGGAGTGAGATATGATAATGCAAGACTTAAACTTATGATTGCTTAGCATGGTAATATTGGTGGTATATCAAACAATCTATATTAAAGAAACACCAGCTTTTCTGGCAACTACATATTTTATATCTACGGTCAGCCGCACAAAATTTATAAGCCAAAAGAAATTGTTAATATCCTAGAGTTTGAAAAATTGAAAAATAAATAAAAAGAAACCAACATGCTTCCATTTTAACACAGATTTACAGCTACTTCTATCTTATTACCTTAAATTGATTTATTTTCTTTTACTGAGAAGAAAGATTCAGAAGCAAGAATACAATATGAAGCTACTACATGATATAGATGGCCCAGAGTATCTTATGCATCATTTGCTTCAATTAAAATTATTGGTTTTCTGGTGGTGGCAGTTTCCTCAGCAGACATACAAAAAAATTTATATACAAGATTTATGAATAGAAGTATCGAGATTGAACAAGTTTTCATTATGCGAAAGACACTATATGCACAAATATGCATTTAGAAGAGTAAAGTTAGCAACCAGAGTAAGCACAGTCCAACCATATTCTGGAGACCAGTCCAAAGAAGGGCGTAGATCCTTAAGAGAAAATTCATAAGTTAAGCCTTCACCCATAGGTGGTGGTGGCGACTTAATCTGAAGAAACAAAACAACAAATAAGAAAAACTGTTATCATCAGTGTTGCTTCAAAACGGGGGAAAAGACAGTCTACAAGTCTGAGATAGTAGAGTCACAGAACAGCGTCATTCACTGCACACATTTATGAGGAACTTTTGAGTGAATTAGTAGTGTAATTACTTTCAATTTGAAGATTTGTACCAAGTGAAATGTGATGCACCAGTGTCCTTTCAAACCTAATGACAGTATTTAAATGATAAGCACGTGGCCTTTAACCCACTCAATTATTTTGTGCACATGTCAAGCTTTAACCTTGCCAACACGTGAGGGGCATGTTGAAGACAAGATTTAGATGGTATACATGTAACCTTCTCTATCAACTTAAGCTTCTAAATCAAGTGGTTCAATAACTACCAATAAAAGAGGTACTGAATTCTATATACAAAAATGAAATTGAACAAACAATTAAATCTAGCACTAAGCTAAATCATATACTATGCATGACAGGAAAATTAAATATTTGTCATCTTCCAATGTGTCCACCCCTACTAGTTAAATACTATCATCAAATCTCTAGAGACAATCATAATACTATTTGGTATAATAATATCCAAGTGTACTTTGAGAACATCATGAGGATGATGATCTCGCACAAGAAAAGGAAAGTACTTCCAAACTGAAAAAGAAATTGTCAAGAAGAATTGACCCAATAATTTTTGATGACAAAGAGAGGCAAATTATGAAATCATTTTCTTTGCAGATGGAAACACATCTATGGCTTTCTCATTAAATAAACTGTTGTATTTCAAGGATACTCTAGTTAGCCAAAACCAAGAAAATGCAAAAATGATAACAAAAGATTGGCCAAAAGTAAATGGATAAGCACAAGAAAATATTGGAGTTTCATGTCTGGTCTTTTGGATAGATTGTGTTAGTAGTTATTGTGCCAAAAGAACTCATAATGGGATCGTATGTGCTAATATGATATATATTTCTGCTGAAATCCCGGATTTGTGGCAATATTCCATCTTCCCTAATTAGCATTGTCAATTTAGGAAAACTATAATTTTTGTAATTAGGAAAGATTTTAGGAGATTAGTGCATTGATTTAGGAATATTGTTTTTCCTTATTTAACCTCTTTTGTATACTATAAAAGGATGTAATTAGGGTGTAATTATTCACTGAGAAATAAAAGAATATTCTCTACAATTCACATGGTATTTGAGCAGGCCGTGTAAAAGCCTGATGACTAACACTGTCGACATCAATAAGGAGTCAAAGACTTCTGAATCTCATGGCGGTGAAACCGAAGTCATTCCCACAATGGGTTTGGAGGGAATTGACAATTGATCCTTTAAACTCACCATAGAAAAGTGAAATAAAAAAACTCCCTAGTGACCGTGTGGCTCGTGAATTCCATGAAGCCCCTCCATTGGAAAGACGTATCTATTCCTACCAACCGCAAAGGATGTATGGGACGCAGTTAGAGAGACGTATTCGGATTCAAAAAACTCTTCCCATATCTTTGAAATTAAAACCAAATTGTGGGAAACAAAACAAGGTGATAGGGATGTAACTGAATATTACATGGAGATGGTGGCACTGCGACTGGAGCTTGACCTGAGTATAGAGGAAGGGTGGGATTGTCCGGCTGATTGCACGCTACCGTAAAAAAGTGGAGAGTGAAAGGGTGTTTGAATTTCTGGCCGGACTCCATTGTGAATTAGATGATGTGAGAGGGAAGATCCTAGGGAGGCGACCATTATCGTCGATGAGGTTAGTTTTTTTAGAGATCCTCCGAGAGGAAAATCGAAGGCAGGTGACGATGAACTGTGGAAAAATCGATGCTAGAGAAGAGATGTCGGGGTTGAAGATAAAAAGGCCAAGGTCTCTTAAAAATGGGCCGAAACTAGGTGATAAGTATGGAAATGGGCCAGGTAATTTGAAGTCCAATTTAGGGGTTGGTCCGGCAACTTTTTTTTCAATAATAGGCCTAGTATTTACAATAGTGGGACTAGCAATTTTAACACTAGATCTTGTATTATGGGTTCATATTCAAAAGGCGCAACAAACGGAGCAGGCATAAAACAACAAAAGGGACAATCTTTGTCCGAACATTGCCATAAACCATGTCACAAAGAAGATACATGTTGGGATTTGCATGGAAAACCGACCGATTGGAAATCGAAACGGAATTATAGAAATCGAGGCTACCAAGCTTCGATTGACCAGCAAACCACAAATTCCACCTCAAGCGGTACTTTCAATCCTGAACAGATAGAGCAACTCTACAAAATTTTCTCGAGCCTTCAAATATTCGATCAATCTTCCCAAATTGGTCCTTCGAGCTAGCTGGCCCATAGAGGTAACTTTCTACGAGCCTTAAATGTACCTCCAAACTTGAAACCCCTTGGATAATTGACTCAGGAGCGTCTGATCACGTTACGGGCTCCTACAACCTATTTTTCTCTATACAACTTGTGCGGGTAACCTCAAAGTTAAGATTGCTGACGGGTCACTCTCACTTGTCGCAAGAAAAGGATTTGAGTCTCAGACTCCATAACTTTAAAATGTCCTTCATGTTCCTAATTTATCCTGTAATTTATTATACATAAGCCAACGGACAAAAATTGAATTGTACTGCTAAATTCCTTCCATCACATTATGTTTTCCAAGACCTATCATCGGGAGTGTGAGGGGCTCTACTACTTTGACGAGGTCGATTTAAGTACGCAACATCGAATTACCTTTTGTTATTCTGCATTTGTTTCTAGTGATAGCAAAATCTTGTTACGACTTTTTATAATGGGACATCCCAATTTTCATTATTTGAGACATACATTCCCTGCTATTTTTCGAAATAAAAGGCTAATCAAATTTTCAATGTGAATTTTGTGAACTTGCTAAACATAAACTAAACTCATTCCTAAAATCCACATATAAACCCTCGAAACCATTCACTGATATCCACAATGACGTTTGGGGTCCCTCACGCATTCCTAATCAAACTCATACGTTCATTACATTTATTGACAACCACACTCAAATTTGTTAGGTGTATCTCTTAAAAGGAAAATCTAATGCTCGATCCGCGTTTATCAATTTCCACTCCATGATACAAACTCAATTTCAAACACATTCAAATTCTTCGCACAAATAATGACATTGAATACTTGGAACACAAATTTGGGGGATTTCCTTCGAACTCATGAGATAATTCACCAAATCTCGTGTTGAAACATCTCAACAAAATGGAATTGTCGAACGGAAAAATAGATACCTCCTAGAAGTCGCTAGTGCTTTAATGTTTACTACAAATGTGCCAAAAGGATTCTAGGGTGATGCTATCTTAACAACCACTTATCTAATCAATGTCTAGTCATACCTTAAACTTCGAATCACCCCTCCAAAGATTTCAAACATTCTTTCTGACCTCTCAACTCAACTTGAACTTACCCCTCAAGGTATGTGGGTGTACCGCATTTATTCATGTTAACAGCAGTCACAAAAATAAACTCGAACCTCAAGCTATTAAATGCGTCCTTAGATATTCTCCCACTCAAAAGGGATACAAATGTTATGATCCTTCCACAAAAAAGGGTCATTGTCAGTTTCGACGTCACATCCTTTGAAAATACCCCATACTTCCACAAAACATCTTTTCGGGGAGAGAATTTAAATGAAGATCGGTAGCTAAACTTAGATCTTCTCCCTCTGGAATCTATGCTTATCATACCACCTTTACTCAAGGAAACCAAAACCAAAACCAAAACCAAGGCACAAGGAGAACCTCACACCTGAAGCATCAAGAAAGTCGGAACTAATGATAGCTCCAGAGTCTCATGACACCACAGATGTACAAGAATCATCAAACATTAACCTACCCATCGCACTCGAAAAACAAACTCGGTCATATACTCTCTACCGTATCTCAAAGTTCATGTCATATAATGCTCTATCTACATGATTTCGTAGTTTCACCTCACCTCGACAATACCAAAATTCCAAGGGATATTTAGGAAGTTTTGAAAATTCCAAAATGGAAAGAAACGGTAATGAAAGAAATGCGAGCGTTGGAAAAAAATGAAACTTGGGAAGTAATAGATTTGGTAAGAGGAAATAGACCAGTCGGATGCAAATGGGTCTTCAACTTAAAATATAAAGCGGATGGGATAGTAGAACGATATAAAGCTCGGCTAGTCATAAAGGGATACACTCAAACCTATGGCATTGACTACACAGAAATATTTGCACGTGGCAAAATTAAATACAGTCCGAGTACTCGTCATTAGCAGCAAACTTAGATTGGCATCTCCAACAACTGGACATTAAAAATGGATTTCTAAATGGAAAATTGGAAGAAGTTTACGTGACAATACCACCAAGTTTTTGCAAGGTAAACGAAAGAAACCGGGTATGCAAGTTCAAAAAGTCTTTATATGGACTAAAGCAGTCACCTAGAGCATAGTTGATAGATTTGCAAAAGTACTGAAGAGACTAGAATATCAACAAGGGCAGTCAGATCACACCGTGCATCCAACAGTTTGATGATAGGACTAAGACAATCTTAATTTTATATGATGATATAATCTTGACAGGAAATAACATAGTGGAAATGGATATGCTTAAGAATAGTCTAGCCACTGAATTCGAAGTAAAAGTTCAGGGACAAATGCAATACTCTTAGGAATGGAAGTAGTCTGGTCAAAAAAGGGCATAGGATTTTCATAGAGAAAGTATATTCTTGACCTCCTTACTGAAACAAGAATGCTTGGATGCAAACCAAGTGATACACCAATTGATGTGGGGAATAAAACTGAGAATACTGGTAGTGCAATAGACACAGACAGATATCAACGACTAGTAGGTAAACTAATCTACTTGTTACACACTAGACTTGACATTGCATTTGCAGTTAGCATGATAAGCCAATATATGCAATATCCCATCTTCCCTATTAGCATTGTCAATTTAGGAAAACTATAATTTTTGTAATTAGGAAAGATTTTAGGAAATTAGTGCATTGATTTAGGAATATTGTTTTTCCTTATTTAACCTATTTTGTATTCTATGAAAGGATGTAATTAGGGTGTAATTATTCATTGAGAATTAAAGAGTATTCTCTACAATTCACAATTTCAACCTGGTACATATAGTAACCAATTCAAGAGACAAGAAAAGCTTTCTTATGCCAAGATTAGTCTTTCTTCAAGTTTACACTCCAGCTGAAACTGAATTTTAGCTGCTTGAGAGAGATTGAAGTTATCAATTCAACAGTCAATGCAGAAGACAAAACCACTTAAAATATTACCTTGGCCTTGCCATCATCTAATAACTCTATTATTCTTCCGGACCAGTAGCAACCAGTATCCAACCCATCAACCAAATTCCCCACCTTCCATGCATCATCCATAATTACCGTCACTTCTGAAATATCATTGACATTAGGCATTTGGTTTTCATGGTAGACAGGTGGATAGGGCGGCCTTAACATCAATATACTTTGTTCCTTTTTCAGCTTTCCACTGTAATGAACAGGTACCTCATATAGCTTCACCCACTCTTTTTCTGTAGACATGAAAACAAAAACTTCTTTTCAAACACAATAATGCTACAATCAAGATTGTAACTTATGAAATAAAAGGTAATGCACTTTGCCTCTTCATGGAACTCCTAATTATAATCAATATTCATCATTTAACATCTGGACATAATATCAAAAGATACGTAGCGAGAATCGGGTTCTGCTTTTGACATACATCTGCCTTCATGAACTGAAAATATCAAACATTCGTAATCATGAAACATGTTCCTACCATCCTGGATTAAATGATCCCAATACCTTTTTTGGTCATCAAGAAAAAATGTCTCCCTTCCTAAAATAGACATCTCCTTTCCAAAATTACTTTCATTAAAGTAGATGAACCACTAACAAATATTCTGGACCTCCAGTTTGACAGCAAAAATGATAAGTTAGTCAAATACTCACCTCAAATCTCACCTAAGATATTTATGCGAAGTCAAACAATACCGTTCAGCTCTAGAAAGATGGATAATGCAAGGACATCAGATATAATAATTTTACACATGAAAAAACTGCCAA
The DNA here is from genome assembly GCA_903798405.1 of Fraxinus platypoda. Lineage (NCBI taxonomy): Eukaryota > Viridiplantae > Streptophyta > Magnoliopsida > Lamiales > Oleaceae > Fraxinus > Fraxinus platypoda. The sequence continues at coordinate 13,344 of CAIGRT010178872.1, forward strand.
GATAAATTATAAAGACAATGAAAAAGTAAATGAATCAGTCTTCAATTTCGTCATAACAGTCATCTTACTCCTAGTTCAAAAATCACTCTACTACAAAGGATTTTACCACATTACAGAAATAAAGCAATGAAAAAGAACTAAAAAGTATCATGGCCATGTCACAAGCAATTATAGTTCAAAGGCACTGAAAATCTCCAGACTGTTCAGAACCCAGTAGAGGTTCTTGTTTCAGAGATCTCCAATTTATATGATTAATACAAGTTTTACAGATTTGTTCTGTGCTTCTTTTTCTTTCTGGCACGGCTCAAAACAGTGTTTTTTTAATACATTTAACTTTAGGGACAGCGAAATTTACCATTCCGGAAAGGAAATTGTTAGCTAAACCCTGCCCAGGTCTCTACATTTGTCCTTGTAGCTCTTTCATAAGCATAATGTAACAAACAACTAGGGTATTAGTTCACGTCTTTAGGTGGCCAAATTATTTTTTTTGTTAATGCACATTATTATAATGTAAGCACGAGATCTTATGTCAAAAACTTTGATCCTGGCATGTATAACTGATCTAAGTGGCTTCTAAGCGGATTAGCTTTCAATATCTTCTAATGAATAGATATTTATTAGTCATCTACGCTTAACACTTGCATCATACATCCACTCAATGTAAGATGCTAAAAAATTTAATGACTTAATAACATCGTACTTCACCACAAATCTCTTTACACATCTAATGTGCATATAGAAAAACGTGCATGCTCAACCCTGATGCACTATTCGAATCACAATGTTAATTTACTTTTGAATGTAAACTCTAACAATTAGAAACATTGGAATTTTATTAAAGTAGAAATCCACATAATCTACTACCAATTTAAATATTGAAGCACTAGTTATTTTGAAGACAATATTTATATGATATATGTGTTCCTCACTGACAACTTATTTTTGTAAATCAATGGTATTAGAGCCCGACAAGCTCATATGATTTATTCGATCTATCTAAAGCTCAAACGAGCAATTGAATCGTATTCTCAAACAAGTCACCATTTTGCAAGGCATATTAAGGATCATGTTGGTTATAGCTGAAATAAATAACCAACATATAAAGGGTAAGGATCCTTCTTTTAACAATATTAACCTTTTAAGATGGAACCTCAAAAATCAATATGGTATCAGTGCACGTAAAGGTCCAAGTTTCTCCATCACTATTTTGATGAAATTATGTGCGTGGTAGATTTTGCTGAAAACAAAAGAACATGCCAACACATGAGAGACGTGTTGAAAACAATACATAGATATTATACATTTAGTCCTCTCTAACAGCTTAAACTTTTAGATCGGGTGATACAACAATTTATTGTAGCCAAATCATTAAGCTCAAGTCAAAGATTTACCTGGACCTTCATAGTCTAAATATTCTACGAAGACTTGTCCAATACGCCCTTTTCTTGAGCCGATCTTTCTTATCTGATTATGAAGAGAGAAGATACATAAATACAAGAAATATTTTGCATCTTTGCAGGATTAACGCTTCTCATAAAAAAGGCAGGTCTGCAATATTACATATATTAGCACTTGACTATATGCAATAAATCAAGAAATTAAAAAATAATAAATAAAAAGAAAAAAGAATTTCAGGGGTTGGCTACATTATTATATTGAAATTGGCGTCTTAACTATGATGACACTCAAGGTTAAAGCAACAAGGTGCAAATTAAGAATTAATGAAGTGCTGCACTAAATCAATCATCATGTATGGAAGTTTAACCGCCCCAGAGATTATTTCTTGTGATCCAAAGGCCTTTATTCCCTGATGAAACTTAATGGTCCCAATGGTCAGGATTTAGGATAAAACATTACTGGTAAAAGCTTGACATTATCTATATTTATGCTTGACTTCTGACCTTTACAGTAGGTTTACGGTTTCTCAATTGGCAACTAATCCAGGAGCAGCCTGATTAACATGAGGCTTTTGGCACGAGGGACGTGATGAGAACCAAAAGATCATTCCAAAACAACTACTTCGTGTCTTTAAAAAAAAAAACAGAAATTTTATAGTTTCAAAAACTCTAGTTTTAGCAAAATTTGAAAGGACATCAGATATGAAGGACGTCCACTCAATTTCAATGCAGGTAATCTCACTATCTATAATCTCTCGAAGTACTAAATATGCAAATAAAGTAAAAAAAATACAAATAGAAAAAAAAAAATCTAACCACAAAAGGAAAATCTTAATAAGTTGACCTAGCCTCCAACTTGAAAATCAAAAACAGCTCACAACACTTGTTCCATTCTGTGGCATTTTAGGGAATAGAGACATGATTAGTTATTTTCATACAACAAAGTAGTAGACATTAAACCACATAATTTGGGGTTGGCTTAATGAATTCATTTTTGTTACACATTTCAATCCATTGCCACATCTTCCGAAAGTTTGATTAAAATCAAACCTGACTATGCCACACCATGTCATCATTATTTGTATACCCTTTATGCTCTTGATATGTTCTATTGGGATCACATTGCTCTTAGGGATAAAGCTTCTTTAGGGCTAGGCAACAAAGAAGAAAGTCTAAAGACAGATCCACGTGTTTTAGAAATATGAGCATGCCTATTCCAGAAAGCCAAAGACTCCAAACATGAATATAACTCAAATGACAAATATTGATCTACTTTAGTGGGGCAATAGTTTTAGTCCACGCAGAACAATACCAAGGATATGTAGATGGAGCAATCACGAGGGTGTCATAGATTAGAGGCTATAAAAACTATAAATTTTCTATTACCATGAGATTGTGTGACGGTTGCCCAAAAGTCATTTCTTTGCTTCAGTCATGGATGGATATATGAGACATACAAGATGGTGTGTTTTAGCCCATGTTTGGTTTAGTTTAAAAATATATTTTTAGTAGATTTTGATAAAAGTGTCGATAAAATGTGGTTAAAAAGTTCAAAAAAAAGTTGTGAATCCCATGAAATGCGAGGTTGAAATGAATTCGAGTAAAAATGAGTTTTAACAGGGGACTTGGTATATGTTATTCGCAGTTGAAATAGTTTTAGTTGATAAAACAAGGAGGTGAATAAATCTTCTGTTAGAATTTTCGAGAAACACTTTGAAATTTAGAGATTATAGATTAAATAAAACTAAAACACAATATGTAGCAAGTCACAATAGGAATATAGAAGATATTGAAGTCATTATATAGGATCATGTTGTCCAAGTGTGATTATGTAAGTATCTAGTTCCGATTTTAAACAAGGAAAGTGGTCTTGAAGAAGATGTAATGCTGCTAGAGCACATCCAATTTTAAACAAGGAAAGTGGTCTTGAAGAGGATGTAATGCTGCTAGAGCACATCAAACAAAATGACAAGTGCAACAGGGATTCTATGTGATCAAGTGGTGCCCATGAAGTAAAAAAGCAATTCTACGAAACAATTATTAGACTAATTATGCTTTATGGAACTAAATGTTAATTTACTAAAGGACAAAATATCAATAAGATGAGCAAATAAAGAATGAGGACGCTGAGATAGATGAATAGATAAAAAACAAATGAGAATATATGTCAACAAATAGAGGTGCAACAATAGGAGGGTAAACCAATAAAATGACGATCATTGAAAGCATAGTTTCCACAGTATTCATAGCTAAATCTCAGTTATGCTAGTTAAAAAGGTAAGTCAAGATGAAAGAATCTACAGAACAAAGAAAACAACAATTTCATCATTATTTTTTATGACATTACTATGATAAATGAAAGCATATAATTCAGGTACATGCCAGACAAGCCACAGTCATGGCAGAATCGAAATAAACCATTTTATGTTGATCAATATAAAAGGGAAACTACCATGAATTAACTCACAATGGTATATGTCCTAGCTAATTTAGTATTTTTGCCACTTTACATATTCTTAAAATATTTTACGCATTGACACCCATAGTTATCATACCTAGCCCAGCCAATTAACCCAGTCAATACCAGGCGCACTAAGTCATTGGTTCAGTCGGTAGGTCATTGTCGGATCAGAAGTTTAATAAAAATTCAATTCTAAAAGATGAAAAATAAATATGACTGAGCTTAAGACATTAAAATAGTTATTTCATAATTAAAAATTAGCGCACTTTTTTTTTCTGTGAAATTTTGTACTTGGCCAACATGAATTTTCTGTGCTCTAAAATGTAGATTGAAGTAAGAGAGTAAAATAATAGTTGATATTTTTTTAATGTATGATAAAATGATAAGGTAATACAATTTTGGTAAAGGTATGTAACAAAGACCAACAAGTCAGCACAGTGGTTGAGGTCTCAGGGAAGAATGTTAAGCATTATATAGAAGGTTCAAACGTTAACTACAACATTCTAGATTATCTGATTTTTTCAAAGCAGGTCACCAGTTCTTATTAGAAACGTGAAAAGATTGTCGGCTTCCATTGTTTACTAAATCCATTAGATTCAACCGGATCAAGTTGCCAGTCGTTTCACCAGTGACAGGCTGACTGGTCCAACTCTTATAACAGTGTTTACAGCACACATTACAAGACAAAATATTGGACATATTTCTTAAGCATATTTATTAGACTTCACACTTCATAATACCTTGCATCGAAACCATGCACCAAGATAACCCTTCTCAAAAGTCCTTGCCTCAGCTAACTGTCCAACTTTGAAAGGCAGAGTGCTTCCCTTGACCATGATGGCTTAACTATTTCCCTGTATCATACATCCACTGAACACAAATCAGAGATCTTATACACAGATCACAGGTAATAATTTCAAAATCAACAAAATATGGCAAACTTCCACATAAACATATTAAAGCGAAAATTAGACAGGCACCAGCATCCATGCAAAATAATTCTACTGGAATTTCAAAATCACAAGGCCAATTGCCTTCAAACAAAGAAGCATTTTGGAGTCACTAAAATTAGGAAAAGGGATTTTTATAAGGAATCAGCAAAGTAAGAAAAATGTCTTACAGTAAATTGGAGTTATAAAGAACAGAAAATCAAACTAGATATGAGGATATACTGCTACAAGTATGAAAAGAAAATATTATTACTAAAGGAATTACACATATGTTGCCAAATGAGAAAAAAAAGTAAGTGAAGTAGGAGAACAATATACTTTAATATAGTAAGTCAAGTCAATGAGACAAATTTGCGAGGGCAATTAATTGAATTCTCATTATTTGTCCAAAGAACTGGTATCATATTAAAAGTTGCCAAGAACTCATATTTTGATTGGAATTCTTAAATTATTTGAAATCCTAAAGAGTTATACCACTACAGGTAAAAAAAAAAAAGGGACCCGTGAAAAAATGTTTGTGTTCTATACGAGGACAACTCATTTTAGGAAGTATTGAACATCAAAAATTAAACAAGAATACTCGCGTTTATGGCAATCTACAGGTACAATGACGAGAAGGAGAAGTCTTACTCTTTAAACTCGGAATGACTACATGAAACAAAATTTCTTGAAAATGACATTTCTTCAAGAATCTACAGAAGTAGAAAGAAAAACTATTTATGTTGTTAAAAATTAAGGCAGTCTATTTAAGTTATATTTTGTGACGGTTAAAAAAATATTAATCAAAATTTAGATACTACAACATTATGTATATTGATATAAGTTATGCCCAAGGTATTATTTGTGTTTGACTTGTTTATTGAAATGTTCATGAAGCTCTTACTCCAAGAAACTTGAAGTGAACTATTTGAATCTTTTTTCACCAATCACTTCAATCTAAATCTACCTCTACTTGTTAGTACATACTCCTCGTTACTTATTTTATTCATTTTAGCATGGTCACATATCCATCTTACGATCCTAATCTTTGCACTCTGATGTTATGTACACCTTGTCCTTCCATAACTCAATGATTGGATTTTTGCATAACTTAAGGGTTTATGCTATCTTTCTTATGGATTAGACCTATAAAGGACAATTACAATTTTATATCCTGATAGGTACACGATTGTGTTGTTGGAATATGAATTAATCCAGATAGAGCACACGATGATGAAATGAAACCGTGCAAATCTATGATGATGGATTGCTATTGAATGTTCACTATCCAAGAAATCCATTGTCACCTCCATAGTTTGAAAAAACGTAAACGGGTACTGAAGCGTTTTTTTGTCACGAGGCGAGGCGTAAGCCTCAAAACGTTTTGAGGCGTAAGCTTCACCACAAACAAAAAAACTTAAGTTGAAAAATTAGAAATCAACATAAAAATATATAACTAATGGTTCCAATGAACAGTAAACGATCATGAATATTTTTTAACAAAAAAAATAAAAAAGCAAAATCCAA
>CAIGRT010178903.1:0-37891 GCA_903798405.1 Fraxinus platypoda
TTTAATATCGTTGGGACTTAAGATAATAGTAAAAATGGGTGATTACAATATCCCAAATCCACAGACCCTTTCAAAAGAAAAATTAAAAAGTTAATGTTCATATTTGTGAGACAAGGTGTGCCTTTCTCATTAGATTTTACATATTGTCATAAGCAAAGGGAATTGGAAGGTAACATGTTAATTTTTGGTCACTAAATCTTTTGTAAAATTTCAATTGGATCATCCAACTTTATTTTAATCCAATCAGATCACGTAGTTTCAATTTCGAAATTAAGCACTATTTGGTGTAACTTAAAAAGTTGATAAAAAATTGAAGTTAAAGTCCACAACTTTTATCTTTTGGTTTTTTTTTTTTTTTTTCCATTAACATATTTCATTAACTATTATTAAAATTTACTAAAATATGATTTTTAACTACAATAAACCGTTGCTAAATATATTACCCACGTTTGATGGGATTAAAATCAATCTTTTAGCAGATAAAAATTAATGAAATGTGTGGTTAAAAAGTTGTTAATTCCGTAAAATATATGATTAAAATTAATTATTAACTTTAATTTTTTAAACTAAAATCTAGATTTTAAATTATAAATTTTAAAATTTAGATTTTAATTGTTGACGTTGGACTTACTTCCCCAAACACACCACACCCTACTTAACATGTCAGAGCATAGCGTAGAAATCAAGAAATGCATAGTTAATTATTTTTTAGAAGGAGACTTCGAAATTCAGCTCAACAAACACCGAAACAAGAATCTAAAAAGGTTCAATTTTTCAAACAAATTTCTCTAAATAATCATCGGCATGTTCGCAAAACTTCTGTTTCACAAGGCCGCTCATAATTCCCTGGTAACAATTGAATCATCAGTGTTAAATTGACATTCGTTGACTTAATTTTTTTTTTCCTGATTGATGAATTGGATAATTGAATTATAAGCCTATGGAATCGGAATTCTGAATCGGAATTCGAAATTAAATAGATTTTTTAGCTTATTCAATGGTATGAATTGTGTTTCGACTGGGTTTTATTTTTTATGAGTTTTTCTTTTTTGTTTTTTTAGATTCAGTATCATGGAAAGAGTTTGCTGTCGTCAGATGAAGTGGATTTTCGGATTATTGTGCATTATGGTATCCCATCTACGGCTTCAATTCTTGCTTTTGATCCCATTCAGCGCCTATTGGCTATTGGAACATTGTAAGTTTAGGCATTGTTTATATCTGCGGTGTGTGCGTGTAGTATGCCCAGAATGCATTTTTCTATAATAAGTTTATAATGTAATTCTTTGCATTGTTCATAGTGTACTTTCCCCCAATGTCATGCAGGGATGGTAGGATAAAGGTGATCGGTGGTGATAATATTGAAGGACTTCTGATTTCCTCAAAGCAATTACCTTACAAATACTTGGAGGTCGGTTTTCTATATCTATACAGATTCTTAACTTTTATAATAGTTCAGAAAATTTGCTTTTGGGGATTTCAACTTTATACACGCCATACAAAATTTTCTATCTTGTGAGTGCGAATGATCAGGCATTAAAAATGAGTTTCCCATGCTTATTGCTTCCTGAATTGAACTTTATGGTACATCAAGATGATTTAGAATGTATTTAACGAGATTAATAAAGTAATTCATTCATGGGAGTAAAAATACTTCGTGTAATGGAGATCATTTTTGGAAAAAAACTCATCCAGTTGATCAATAAGGTCAGTGGATTATCACAGGCCTGAATAGTTGAACAGTAGCACGTCATTTCTAAAGGTTCGAATACCATAGGCCATCATTTGCTTGGTCATATGGGTTTGCTCAGTTCAGAGCAGTCAACTGTTAATACGATGTCCAAAAAACCTGAACATTCTATTGGACTAGCAGAGTAACTCGCTCAAGGGTGTAAAACATTGCATGTAATGTAGATCATTTTACTAAATAAAATACTCATAATTAATCCGGTAGATCAATTAGATTGATTAATTAACTCTTATTCAAGCACTAATATTATGTCTAAAAGGCCTGAATACCACATTACTAGTGGAGTAACTCGCTCAAGGGTGGAAAAAAAAAAAAAAAACCTCACTTGATTACTGGAAAAAATTCATCAATTTCTTGTGCAGATCAGTAACTTGGCTCAGGCTCGATTAATCAGGAACTCACATGTGATGTCCAAAAGTTCTAAATGCTACGTTTAAAGGCACATCCCCTAAACAATTACTAAACTAGCTGTACTTTATGGTAGTGAGTGTTGGACGTTGAAAGGACATGATCATGAGCTGAAAATGGCTTAAACTGGACCTTTCAATAGATGAAGCATGGATTCCAAAGGAGTGGGGAAATGATTCATATAGTGGACCCTAAATTAATTGGGAATAAGACTTATCTTGTTTGGTTGATGTGTAATTTCTCATCTCAAGACGGAAATCGCTCTTTATTCTCTTTGTCACAGGGGTCCTAGATGGTTGAATGTATTCTAGGATAGAACCAAGCCATGAGTTAGGGTCAATAGTGGACTCATCTAATCATGGCATGATGACAACAATGTAATACTAAGGTTTAGAAATGTAGACACTGGTAGTGAAGTCTGCCATTTATCCATCATCTTTACTAAAACAATTCTCGCAAAACATTATTTTATACCACTGATCTGTTCCATATGGTTCTTTGGCAGTTTTTGCAGAATCAAGGTTTCTTAATTAGCGTCACAAATGACAATTACATTCAGGTATTATTAGTCTATGTTTTGTATACAATCTGTTTTTATGTCAGTTCCTTCAGTTGCATGTCACGAGCTGAAATTTATCTCGCAACCCTAAGCTTCCACAGGTCGATCAATGAAGTTTCTCAGCTGGAATAGTAACCAAATAAAAGAAAAATTGAATGGAGATATGATAAATGATGTAAAACGAACAAGAGAGGAGGGAGAAAGCTGTTGATTCAATCAACAATTTCACTGAAATTTGGCAGAACAACAATACAGACTTTCCCCGGCACCTGGGCTGCTCCCTTTATACAGTTAAAAGTCGCATTTCCCCTATTGAAAGTGATAAAGCGTAAAACAAACCTATTACAATTTATTTAGGCAAAACGGTGTCCTTTTGATTTAAAGCCAAACGGTGTCGTTGCAATTCCAAATTCTGTTAATTGCTGTTGGGCTTCTTCTTCCTTTCAGTTCTGCTTCTTCTTATTCCCCAATTGCTCTTCACCTGACATTGCATTGTTGATCAATGACGAGATACTGCAACTCCTATAATCCACATCCTTGGTCTCTTGTTTCTTTTACACTAACCAATAATATTTCAATTCATTTTGTTTAGGTGATATTTTTACCTTCTCACTTGTGATTCTGTCTTATATTTTTCCTATGTCTATCTTGACATTTCTTTCATATGATATATATACCCTTCTGTTACAATATTATAGAATTTTCCATATGTACTTTAAGGTATATTTCAATATCTAGAATCCCAGAAGACTAACTTCAGCTGCTAAACAATTCTCATCGGTAAGGTTCTCAAGTGTCTTATTTGAGTGGTTTCCCTCTCAAAACTTTTCCTATCTATGGGATTGTTGATCTAAATACTAGATATATTGCCAAGTAGTTCTCAACCTTCAAATTTACTCTTCCCAAACACTTCTACTTCAGGCAATTCTCAACCTTTCTAGTGATGCTAATTTTCTACTTATGGCATTGCACTTAACTGCTTGTAATTATGTATATAGAATTACTCCTACTATTCTCACCCCTCTTTTTGATGTACTCCCTTTCAAGTTCTGATTAAGTGTCCTCAAACTGGAAAACACAAATAAAAAAGTGATATTCCCACTTAACTTTTTGGCAAAAGAGTTTATTAGCCTCATGCTGATCCTTAATTCCATTCTACAGTGACAAAGGCACTGGATATATGCCTGGTTTTACAGTTTTTATTCTGTATCGTGTTAATATCATCTGGTTTAAGCATCATGCTTCTGTGAAACCCACCAAATACTACATCGATCATTATTACTAACTTTCTCCAATAAGAAACATTTTAGTATCTCTGAGAAGGTTCAGCAACCCTGGTGCTTCAAATAGTTAGATAGCATACTATCTAAAACTTTATTTCTTTTTGCAGGTTTGGAATCTGGAAAGGAGGTGTATAGCTAGTAGTTTACTATGGGAAACAAACATAACTGCTTTCTCCGTAATCAGTGGCTCCTCACTTATGTATGATACTGATATGGACATGTGATGTTTGAGTTGTATAACATATTATCTGCTGAGGGGGTTGGGATCTGTTTCGTGATGCGTAACACTTTTCTTCTCTCTATTTTAGGTATATTGGTGATGAATATGGATTAATGTCTGTTCTGAAGTATGACACGGAGAATGGAGAACTTCTACAATTGCCTTATCATATATCTTCAAATTCATTTGCTGGTGATTACTATATATGCTCACAGAATAGTTTGCTAAATATCACGCATCAATTAATTTTCCACCATTTGATTTTCCATTTTTTGTTGTCTTTTGAAAGTCAAGTTTTATAAAAAGGTTATCACCATTGCCCCTATCCTTTGGTTGTAACATCTAGATAGAAGATTTTTGTTTCATGTCTGATTAAGCTTGTTTGTGTAATTTTGGCTTTCATTGCCATAAGAACATATATTCAACAAAATTTTCTCGTTTATTTCACAGAAGCAGCTGGATTTTCATTATCTAATCAGCAACTCATAGTTGGAGTTCTTTCCCAACCTTGTTCTTCAGGAAATAGGCAAGATATAACTAGCCTCTTATTTTCTCTGGTTTTTTTTTTCTTCTTTCAATTAAGGCTTCTAGACTAATTGTATTTAACTTCAAGGAGCTTCTTATGATGGATGAGTTCTAGATACGGACAAATTATAACCCGTAAATTATGTGGGTTCATTTTGTCTAATGTATTGGGCGTAATGATTTTTTTTTATCACTAATATGAATTGAAATCAGGTTCCATAGGTTAATTTAGGAAGAATAAGGGTGATGGATGGATTAAGTATTTGGAACAAATATAAGAGTCACATTTTGTAACATGAAGCTGTTTATGGAGAGTTACAAATTAATGTTTTTAATTAGGGAAGTGAATTTTTTATTGCAGGCTGTTGATTGCTTATCAGAGTGGCCATATTATACTTTGGGATGTTGTTGAAGCTCAAATTGTTTCTGTTCAAGGTGATAAGGTTCTCCAATTACAGAATGAAATTGATTCTCATAATAATGTAGACACCAGCATGCTAGATGAAACATCTCCCCATCATTTAGAGGAGAAAGAGATCAGCGCTCTTTGTTGGGCATCTTCTGATGGGTCCATCCTTGCTGTTGGATACATAGATGGTGATATTTTATTTTGGAATACATCAGTAGGTGCGTCTGGCAGAGACCAACCAGCTGGATTGTCTCGAAATGTTGTTAAGTTACAGCTGTCTTCCGCTGAAAAGAGAATTCCTGTTATTGTCCTACATTGGTTGGCTACTAATAAATCCCGTAACCATTGCGATGGTCAACTTCTTATTTATGGTGGTGATGAGATAGGATGTGAAGAAGTTGTCACGGTGGGTTATCAAACATGATGTTTCATAGATATTACATTCAGAGTCATTTCTCTGTCAGTAATTACTTGTTAGATGTTTGCTATTAGAGAAATAGTGATATATTTAATTTGTCAGATTCTTTCTGTGGCAATTTAAATTTATACTATAAAAAGCATTGAAATCTGGTACTCTAAAATTTCTATAGAAATTTTTTTTCCTGAAAAACTGAAATAAAAGGGAAATAGTGTTCTCCATAGGTTTGTTTGGAATGAAATAAAACTTTTGAAGATTGGAAACAGGACACTTACTAATTCAAGGAACGTGGGTAGTTACAAATTTCCTTCATGCTTTTGGGCATTTTGCAGGCAAATTTCTTTCATACTATAACTTCACTGTACCTTTTTTGCAATCCACGTGTGCCTAGGCTTGTGTACTAGTCTCAGAAGTTTATCTGAGACAAGCTTCGATATCTCAATATATTTGTAATACAATCTTTTGTAGTGGAAGTTTGACTTTTTAATTTGATAGTCATTTGGATACCAGTAGTTTGATATGTTATAATATCCCTTTGGGCTTTGCAGGTTCTGAGTCTTGAATGGTCATCTGGGTTGGAAGCTGTGAAATGCACTGATCGTTTGGACCTCACTCTTACTAGTTCCTTTGCAGACATGATTTTAATACCATCTGCTGGGACAACAAGGAGTGATGAAAATGCTGTTCTTTTTATATTGTCAAACCCTGGATGCCTGCAAATTTATAATTGTGCCGACTTGTCTAACTCCACGTCACATCCTAAAAAGGGACTGCATCCTGAAAAGGAACTACTGGACTCTGCTGTAAATTTTCCTACTGGAATACCAACTGTTGATCCTCTGATGACTGTGGCAGAACTTTTTCATTTATATGGAAACACAGAGGCACTGTCCAAGGTAATGTATATCTCTGCATAAACATGCAACTCCTAGGTCTTCTCTGATATCTTTTGGAAACTTTCAATCTTGCACATAATCTAATGTTACGCTTTATCTTTGATAAGATAGCTGCACTGAAGCAGTCTAGTTCAAAGCTAACGTTGCCAAGGGGTATAAAGTGGCCCTTGACTGGGGGTGTATACAATCATCTATCCTTTGGTAAAGATAACTCGATCCTTAGAATCTATGTAGCAGGCTATCAGGATGGATCAGTTCGAATATGGGATGCCACCTATCCAGTATTTTCACTCCTCTGTGTTTTGACAACTGAGGTTAGAACAAAGCCAAATTCAATGAAAATTTCTTCTGGGTCACGAGTATGCTAATATTTGTGTTCCTCACGTAAACTCATTTGTTATTATTGGCAGATTAGCAGTTTAAATTTGGGTGATTCCAGTGCTTCAGTGACCAAAATTGCTTTCTGCTCTTCCACTTTGAGATTAGCAGTTGGCAATGAATGTGGTCTGGTCAGAAATTTTTCTTGCATATTCAGAGGCTCAATTTACCCTTGTTCATTATTTATTATTTCCTTGGTTTGATCTCATGCAGGTCCACCTGTACAACCTCTGTAGCAGTGATGAAACGAGCTTCCATTTTGTTACAGAAAATAAGCATGAAGGTGATTCAAAACTGCTGATCACTTTTTCTAATGAAGCCTTTTCGCTGGGAGAAAATTTAATGGGCAATAAGGTCCTTCTCCCAATTCCTGACAGTCAATTGGACCGTCTTAAAATTGTGATTATCATGGGACTCTATATAAAAAAGTGGGAGGCAATAAGTTCATACAGAACAGAATATTCAATCCGGGGCCTGCAATTTTGACTTTAATCTATTTAAGAATTTCACTGAAGTACCCAACTACTACTTCTCGATCCAAAAAATGTTATTTTTGAAATGCCTGGATTTTTATAAATATTTAGCTGAAGAATTTACTTTGCATGCACTACATGCTAGGCTGACCTTATTTTTGGATAACCTCAAAAGGGGAAGGAAAATATTAAATGTGGTAAAAAGGGACTAATATGTCAAATCCTTGTGTGGCTGTAATCACTGTCTGGTTCAATATGTTTTCTTGGCTTAATGTTGATTGCATGTTTCACAGTTCGTAATTTCGCTCAAGTTCAAGGACTGAAGCATGAAGCTGTTTTTAGCCTTCTTCATTCAGGAGTTCAAGCACTTGAATTCGCAAATGGTGGCACAAAACTCGTTGTTGGATATAAATGTTCTCGAGTGAGTAATATTTTTTAAGGTTTCTTTTGGTTAAATTATTAGCGAACACTTTGATTTGTTTATCTATTTATTTTTCGGTCAATGGGCCATGGGGGCAGTGATCCCTCTCCTAGATCCTGCTTCCCCCTGAATGTCTCCATAAAGATTTTAATCCCTGATCATTTTGATAAAAAGCAGGGTTGTGGCATTTGGTTTTAAAGCCTTTAGACCACTTTCACATTTTGTTATTTATTAAGAGGTTTTTAAGCATTGAACATCCTTGTTTCAGATTGCGGTGCTTGATGTGAATTCATTATCTGCTGCATTTATAACAGACTCCATATCCAACTCTAGCTCCCCAGTGATATCAGTACTCTGGAAAGCTTTTGCTTTTGGTCCTGCTAAAAGCTTAAATCAGTCTGGATTAAAAATTCCAGATAATGTTGCGGGGGAATTTCTGTTTGTGTTAACCAAGGATGCGAGGATTTATGTTGTTGATGGTAATACTGGTAAAATAATTTGCTCAAGGCCTGTACACCCAAAGAAACAGTCATCTGCAATTACTATGTATGTTATAGGCAAGTATTGCTTGTCTATGGCTATTGATTATTTTTCTTTCTTCTTATACTTATTTGCTATTGGATTTTTCTCATTTTCACTTCAGATATCAATGCACATGATCCACGGTCAATGAATGGAGAACATTTGCCCAATGATGATAGTAACGAGCTTTCTGGGGAACAAACTACTCAGGGGAGCACTAGATGCGATACTGAAGACCACTCTGCTGATAAAAATCTCTCTAGAGAAAGTTTGAAGGAGTCATTTGTCTTGCTGTGTTGTCAGGATTCTCTACGTATATACACTCTGAAGTCTGTAGTTGAAGTGAGTACCTTAGTTTTACTTCCTATTTTGTTGGATTCTATTTTTCACGAACTAAAATAATCCTTTTATATCAGGGAGAAAACAAGTCTATTTTTAAAGTCAAACTTGCTAAGCCCTGTTACTGGACCACTGCTTTCAGAAAAGATGGGAAACTTTCTGGACTGGTGGTATTCTACCAGACAGGAGAGATAGAGATCAGGTAAACCACTTTTTAAAATTTTTGCCTTGTTATCTAAAGCTTTGATTAAATTCCTAACAATAGTGTCAACGAAAACTCCAACTGCCTGATGATTATTATCATTATTTTTTTATTCATGGAAACTAACTTTAGAATTCTGTATATTCTTTTTCTCAATGACAAATGAATATGTAAAGAATAAAAACATAAATGACAGGAAGCTGTGGTAATGGCCATCTTTGTGCAGATCTTTGCCTGACCTAGAATTGGTGAAAGAATATTCATTGATGTCTGATTTAAGGTGGAACTTCAAGGCAAACATGGAAAGGATGATCAGTTCTACTAATAATGGGCATATTGCACTGGTAATGTCATATACATCTTTTCAATTCAACAATGTAATTTGTTGAAAAGCTTAACATTAGGAGTAAATTGAAGATATCTAATATGAGGCAAATACATAGGGCTTTTCCGTATTGCTATATCTTCCATAGTACCATATGACAATATGTTTTAATCATGAGTAATATGTGCAGGCAAATGGGTGTGAAGTGGCATTTGTTTCTCTATTGGCGGGTGAAAATGATCTCAGGTATCCTTCTGTGTTCATTAGTCAATGTCCTTCCACCACTGCTTAATTGATCCTCAGAAAAGGTTGGAAAGGGAATTAGAATATGCTGAATGGACTGGATAAATTTTCCCAGGATTCCAGATTCCTTGCCCAGTCTTCACGATGAAGTGCTTGCAGCTGCAGTGAAGGCTGCGATAAGCATTTCCTCAGATTCAAAGAAAAAACAGGTTTGGAAGATTGATACTATTAGTTTCTCGCTTTTCATGCTTTATGATTGTGATATTCTGTATTTCATACCAAGTGCTTGACCGTGGAGCTACAGGGAGGTAGTCCTCGCCTTTTAGGTGGTATCATTAAAGGACTTAAGGGTCGAAAGTCGAATCATGCAACATCTCTTTCTTCCACTTTTAAATCTGATTTTAGTCATTTGGAGGGCTTTTTTATGAAGAACCCATTTCCAGAGCCATCTACAATTGCAGATGAACCGGAGATTGCTGAGCTTAATATAGGTTTCACTCACCCTCTCTTTGGCTTTTTCTTTATTTTTCATTTTTTGTCTTTAGAAGTACTACCCTTTGTTGTTTAACTTCTGCAAGGCTTTGCTTTTCTTTGTATGCTATGTAGCTCAAACTGACTCTGGACTTATGCAGATGACATTGAAATTGATGAACCTATGCCTCCGGCATCTACTTCTTCATATGAAGCACATGCTAAAGATAAAGGTAAAAACAATATGTTGCGCCTTTATGTATAGCTGGATTTGGTCAAGCGTTAAAGTATTGATGGTTTTCCTGCAGGCAAGAAAAGTGAGAGGGAAAAATTATTAGACGGGGATGCGGATGCAATGCCTAGAGTCAGAACAAAAGAAGAAATCATAGCGAAGTATAGAAAAGCTGGGGTAATTCATGTGTTGCTTCTTTCTAGATATACTCTCGTACCTAGTTGGAGCTGTTCTAATGGTTGTCCTACTTGATCTGTTGTCTTGATCCAGGATGCCTCGTCAGTGGCCGGAGAAGCAAGAAACAAGCTTTTAGAACGCGGAGAAAAGCTTGAGGTGAATTCATATGTTACACATGATTTGGAATATTTCCCCAGTAGATCATCCCTCATTTTTATCATTTTTATCTTGGAATTTCCGATCATTCCTAATGCTTGAAACTTCAAAGAAACGGCATATATGGACTGCTAGAGATGAACGTGTCTTGTTTTTGACTTCTATATCTAGTGATTCCTATTTGGAGTGTGGAACTGGATTGTGTGTGAAAGGGTGTGCAGCACCTCATCGATTGGAAAATATGACAAATGCTTGAAAATTTCCGGCTTTGTTGCCGTCTGTTTTTTAGCAACCTTGAGTATCTTATATAATTAGCCTTTATTCTCATCTTTAGCCTTCAATGGCTCTCCATAATTGCTTTACATACTAAAGGGTTTATCATCTATTATGTGTTGCTTGCTTCTCTTTTATTCTCGTAAAATTTGCTCAAAATGATATTTGTATGATACTCTGTAGTTACTAAAGTATAATTGATCTTCACAAGGGTTTGAAATTGAATGTTTCTTGGAATCATAACCATGCCAATGACCTTTTAACGAACATCTACTTTTTTCTTGGTTCAGAGAATTAGCAGACGAACTGCGGAACTGCAAAGTGGAGCCGAAGACTTTGCATCTTTAGCCAATGAACTTGCAAAAGCAATGGAAAATCGAAAGTGGTATCATATATAATGACAATTTTGTCCTCTTCAATTCTTCACGTAATGGAATTTATCCCGTCCGATGGACGTCTGAAGCTCCATAGTCAAAAATCAGATGGTTAGACATCACTGTTTCGTAGATCTGATCCTATAGATGAGGTTATGCTGCAGAGATATCAAGTCTTTTTTTGCCACCGATATTCCAGAGCAAGGGAGGCTAAAGTTGTTCCTTTGTGTGTGAAAGAATGTTTTTGCCTGTGTGTTGCCCAGAATCATTTTGAAATAATTTATTTATGGTGATCAAAATGCACGCCTGTGTATACATATATTTTTTGAACAGCGTATGTTAAAAATAAAATTTGACCAATGTGGTGCACTTACGGATACGTGTGTTCGACACGACACATGTTGGATACGTCGATACATGATTTCTCAAAAAAGTACCTACACGATACATCATCGATACGTCGATTAAATTATTTAATTTTTTATTTATATAATATAAATTTAGTGTTATACTTCTTGTTGAAATCTTTTAAATTGAGTATATAATAGTTATTTATTAATAACTTTGAGTTAAAAATATATAATATTTCTAATAAAAAAAATGATAATGGTAAGAGTGTCCGAGAGTGTCGGATGCCGACTTGTGTCGAACACGAATACACTAACCTAAATGAATGTTTGTGCAACAGAGAATAGGACCATGGGCATACATAACCGTCCGCTCAAACGAGAAATCTTCGAATTCCAAATCACCTACTCTGTTTCTCTTATAGACTCTTCACAAAGATCAAATGCTCATACTTTCCAATTTCTCCTTTCGTATGTCACTCTTCCGCTCCTATGACATGCTTGGTTTGAAATTTCAAATGGTCAACTATGGGAAGTCCACCTTTATTTATGAAATTTTGAATCCACCTATTGTTTATAATTTCATAAATATTTTTCCTTTTATGATATTCACTTTATTTTAAAAGGTAGTACTGTGTCAAATAAGATTATGCATCTGTTTGATCTACATTCTTGAAAAAAATGTATTCTTTCTTTACTCATTTTCAACCACACATTTATTAAATAGAATAATATTACACGCAAATCTAAAAAAATTTCTTATTTTTTAACCACATATTTTCCATCACATCTAGCGGTGGCAAAAAAGCTCGGAAGCTCGGACGGCTCGGGCTCGGCTCGACTCGGAAAAAGCCCGACCCGGGTCGGTGGAACCGAGCCCCACTTTGGGGAGTCGGCTCGAGCCCGGGCCGGCCCGTGGCCCGAGCGAGCCTCCTATTAAAATAAAATAAAATAAAAATTTTAAGGCAGCTTGTTTTTTTTGGTCGGGCTCGACTCGGGCCAAAAAAAGCTCGGGCTAAAAAAAGCTCGATCCAAAAAAGCCCGAACTTTTTTTTTCTGGCTCGGCTCGTTGCCACCGCTAATCACATCACTTGAAAAAATGCATTATTTTGCCCACAATGTGCATCAAACACCTAAGTATTAAAAATTGTTCCATTAAATAAAAGTTGTATTAAGATAATATATGTGACCAATTACCTATGTATGGTCGTACTCGAACCAATGAGCGCTAGCACAAACAAACGAATCCAAAAACACTAATTTTTATGCATAATAATTATTTTCATTAATCAACTTACTGATAAGTAGAAATTGGAGCATCCACTTATTATCAAGTTCCTTGTAAAACTTGTGCACATGACATGAGTGCCCGACAGGGTTTTGTGCACAATAAAGTCACTTTGACTCGCTCGGATGCCTTTCAATTATTGAATGAACCAAAAGAAATTTCCTTGTGTTGGACAACCTTGGAATAACATTTTTTAAAAAATAATGTTATTTGCAGTTGCTCGTTATCGTAATAGTTCATACGTGACATACATGTGGTGATTAGTGATTTAATGCATGATGCAATAAAAAGCTACGATAGTGAGAGATGCAAATAGCATTACTCTTTTTTAACTGTTTGGTAATATAAATTAAGATTCTACTTAGGAAAAAAAATAAAATTTTATTAATTTTAAAAAAAATCACTTTCAAACAAACTGTAAATAGAAGCCATATAATATTTGTTAAATACATAGTCGATAAATTATACGTCACCGAATCACGAGGACTCATGATTTTCACATGGTTAGAAGTAGGTATCGACAAAAGTTTGAAATTGTAGACTAGACGGTTGATCTTTGCAAGACTAAATCTAAAAGCAGTCCACCCAATTAAGATTTGTAAACTTGTGGACATTGATGTCTACCTAACAAAGACATTCTAGTACTCGATTCATAATTAATTGGATGTGTTCTTCACCAACTAGCAATTTGATTGAAATTATTTGTATTTACTCAACAAAAAAAGATTATTCAATTAATTTTGACAAAAACTATATTTAATTGTAAATTAGCACTTGAATTTCCATTCAAGAGTTGTTCGACTGCTCGGCGACCGGATTTGAGAGGTTTTTTTTTTTTTTTTTCTCCATCGCTCTTGGACAAATCATCTTGCTGCAATACCTGTTCAGAATAAATCTAATGAAAGACCACAACCACGACTACTTGAAATTAGAACAAAAACTAGTCGATATATATATGTACTATGTGTACAAATTATTATTTATTTAATGCATGACAATGTGTACACAAGTTGAAATAGAAGTAGGTTCATGTAATTTATCTATGAAAAAAAGTTGGGCAGATTTAGTAATTAATTTTAACATAAAGGATGACACCTCAAACAAGTAGGTCATTTAGGTATAGAAAGATTGCAGTGAGAATTTAATATTAAAATCTTCAAATTAATATGAAAATCATAATCAAATTCACT
The DNA here is from genome assembly GCA_903798405.1 of Fraxinus platypoda. Lineage (NCBI taxonomy): Eukaryota > Viridiplantae > Streptophyta > Magnoliopsida > Lamiales > Oleaceae > Fraxinus > Fraxinus platypoda. Next base: position 13,877 of record CAIGRT010178903.1, read on the forward strand.
CAAGCTACGTTTTCGACCACCTTTTTTCCTTTATTTTTTTATTATTATTATTATTTCTAATAATTTGGGTAGACATGGTTGAAGGCATGTGAACATGAACCACACCAATTTTGAATTGAATTCACTACCAATTCAAGGGGTTGCTTACCATGTGATTGGATTATCTATATTAATATTGGCACATGGTCCAGCCATTCTTCTTGTGTATGGAACACGTGTTGGAAAAAATGAGGTCTTGATGGTGATATTGTTCAAATACTAAGTCAATTCGTCGGAGTAAAATCTCCAGTGCTCAGACTCTACTGATTTACCGTTGTGTTTTGGGAAACAGACGCTCAGATTAAAACTCAAGCACCTACGATATATTAATTGCATATACGGTATGTTAGTTGCATATACGGTAAGTTGTATATCCGATATGTGTTGTAAATCAGGTATTGGTTAAATCGGTATTCGTTCACGTTTAATTTTTCTAACAACATGAAGTATAAACACTACTTAATTTCTCGAGGAGGAAAAAAAAGGGAAAATGGTACGTTTAAAATATTTTTCTGTTCAATCCTTATATTTATTGATTGTCGGGTTACATAGCTTCCTACTCGAGTTTTCTCGAACTTTGTACATATTGGAACACTCTTTCCAAATATTTGCAGCCTAATAAAGTATTCTTGAAAATATAGGGGAGAAAAAATAATGCCATCAAATTAAGGACCTTGTACTTAGGTGGCAAATGATGATAAAAATAATATTTATAGACATAAGTAAACTTGCTTTATTATTAACCAAATTGAATCTGGCCTAGAATAGGTTTTTGGCTAATATGATTCCCATTAATCTTTTAGAGATTATTTTACCATTATATTATTTCCCAGATACCATACTCAAAAAAAAATTTTTTTTTTTTTTTAATTGACAAAAAATATGGGAAGATCTCACATTTTCTAAAAGGAATTAATTTTCTTTTTAATTTCATTTTATTAATAGGTTTTTTTTTTTCATTATCCATTAATTTCATGAATGAATTTCCCTAAAAAATAATTATTTCTAAGCAAGACCTAAATTATGCTATAATATTTAGGTCAAGATTGATGAGTCATTTGTACAATTTCAGAAACAAATTCTACCACAATTATTACCTGCCTGGCTACTGCATAGCAGCCATGGCTTGCATTCTCATACCATTAAGCTGAATGTAAGACCATTAAGAAAAACTGGTTCTGTACGTTTCTTCTTCTGAAGGTGAAGGAGAAGGAGAAGAGTATTGCATATTATTTGTGATCTATGCTTATTCTCTCTTCACATTTAGCCTGGTTTGATTTCCATTATTTCGAAGTTCTTTTTTTTTTTTCAAACTCATTTTCAGCCACACATTTTCACAATAAAATATTTTGCATGTGAATTCAATTTTTTCTTTCAACTTTTCGACTACTCATTCTTCCAAAACTCACCGTTACAAAATTCATTTTGATGAAATAAACCAAATGAATATTTTCCACAAATATCTCTAGTATTTTTCTATTGTTATTTAGCGAGTCGTGCACACTTAAAACCCTATTTGGTCCAGTTAAAAAATTTAATTAAAATTTAAGTTAAAGTCAACAATTAATTTTAACGACAAATTGTATGAGATCCACTACTTTCCAATCATACATTTTATCAACTTTTATCAAAATATATTAAAAATCTAATTTTTATCTAAACCAAATAGGAGATAACTAAATATTGAATTTTCGCCCTCTAAAATAAATAGTTATCAATAGCCTGTTTATTAATTTTTTTTTTTAATTTACGAATTATGTTAAAATTATAAATTATTATTACTTCATTTTTTAATGCTGAAAATTATATATTCTCCAAGTACAATAGTTAATAAGGTCACGTGGGTATATAGTTTTGGACATGTTTGCCATGTGATATAAATCAAAAAGCAAAATTGATGTCGGCCAAACATTATCTTTTGACTTTCTTTTAGTGACTGTCATTGGATGCTGTTCCAATTCTTACATCTTAATCAATGAACAAATATCATAATTGGTATACCATCGTATGCACACATTTGAGCAACTTCTAAAAATCTCCTAGAAAACAAAATAATCTTGTCGGGTCGTGTTAGAAAGTTGCTAATAAATCGCGTATAAACAGTATAATATAACGTGATATTTATGCTACAATATGAGTATTGTTTATTGGTGATTGTTCGAGAATTATCTATCGTGCTTAAATCGCTAATGAAAAGAAAGGAAGAATTTGAACCACGAGGATTTTGACATTATGCTATATTCTTTTTAATGCGTTATTTAAGTGGTGGTAAGGGTATCTTTCGATACATTTAATATTATTGTCGTTTGTATCATCGGTGTTGCGTATACTATGTATCTTTAATCATTTCGTTCACTATCAAACTCTTAGAAGTAAAAATCGATATGTTTGTAGAGATATCAACGTATTAAATGACATGCTTAGGGGTTTTGCTTTTGAATCGACAAAAACTACAAGTTCCACTTCGAAACGTATTTGTCATAAAACAATATTTGCATATGCAATTGATTTCTTGGCAAAGAGATAGGTAGGTATACATCTCATTCACTAATAAATACGTTGCTCTATTATGTCATTGTACCCTTAGGCTCTAAGAAGAGAAGGATCCATCTTATGTATTATTTGGAAGGTTGGGACATTCCCATTATGAAGAAATAATAATTCTCATGCGTTATAGGGATGTTTTTCTAAACATTCATTTAGTGAGTGTATGGGTTGGGGGTGGACATCTAAGGATAAGGGTATGCTTGGTAGGGTTTTTAAATAATAATAAAAAAAAAAAAAAAAGTTTTTGAACATTTTTAAATAATTTTTTTGAAATTCATTTGTTTGGTTAGAATAACTTTTAGATGAAAAAGATTAAAAGTGGCTTCCTCGAAAAACTCTTTTACAAGAAGAAAAGAAAAATAAAGGCTCTGTCAAAAAAGGCCGTAAATGTATTATGGTAAAAGTTAATTTAATTATTAGGTAATAAGATTGACAACAAATTATAAAATGTGTCATAGCAAAATTCTGAAAGAATTCATATTTGATACGTTGAATTCAATCAAAATTATTAGGACACCTAACCGGTCCGTGTTTAGTCATGTACATTCAATTCATTTTTTCTCAAATTCATTTTCAATTAAATATTTTTTAATAAAATAATTTTACACGTAAATTCAAAACTATCCCCTACATTTTAAGTTTTTAACTACATATTCTTCAAAAAAAAATCTACAAAACACGTTCTTTTAGAAAATGGGGCTCAAAGTTTGGTTCTTTGTCGAGTAATAAGAAGCCATTTTTAAATAATTTCTCGCAAATGTGTAAATGCCCCCCAATTTTTTTTCAATGCACAATTGGCCCCTAATAATTTTTTTGCATGAACGTCCCTAATCTATAGTTTGATGTTCAATTAGCCTCTCTTTTATTATGAAAATACACACACATCCCATTAATTTCAATTAGGGAAAACTGTAGTTGAGTCCCTAACCTTTACAAAAGGTACAAATTGGTCCCATACCCTTATTTATTTATTTATTTTAAAAAGTAAAGAAAATTAACATGTTAATTTCATTTTAAATTAAAACGAACTTGATCCTAAAATACTTTTATTTTATTGACTTATTCATTTATATATAAATATTATAGATCTAACCATATTCTTCGTATTTTAGCTTACTGTTTCATTATCATCCGACAAAGAAATAAAAAAAAAATCATAAATTATTTTTTTATTTTTATTTTTTTTTATGTAAACAAAAACACTATAAGATTGGTTTAAAATCACAACATTTTATGTCATTTTGATAGTTATTTATCATAATTTTATTCAAGTTTTAATTTCATGTCTAAAAGCAATTACATACACTAAAGCACGATAATTTAACTTTTTTTCTCTTCTAAGAATTTTAATCTATATGAATATTATGATATAATTAGTACACTAATTTAAATATTGATCAATAAAGGTTTGGGACCCATTTGTACTTTTTCCCAAAAATGAGGAATTTAGCTGCAATTTTTCCTAATTAAAATCAAAGACACAGTGGTCCTTTTCAAATATACAAAAAGATCTATTGTGCACCCGTGATTTTGCTAGTGGTACATCAAAAGATGTACCTAAGGGGTTACACCCCCCTCACATGAGATGGGACCCACTTGTATAAAATATTTTTTTATTAAAGTGGGTATCACCCCCATGTGAGGAGTTGTAACCCCTTAGGTACACCCCTATGTATTACTAGCAAAATTCAAGAAATAAATGCTAGCGGCATTTGCGCTCCTATGTTTGGAAAAAAAATTTAAGTTAAAATTTTTAGTTAAAATTAATTTTTAATTTTAACGATATATTCACAACTGGTGTCCGTTATTATTCACATATTTCAGGAGACTCAATGCTCTTTTCATTATAAAAAGATTGATTATAATGAAACCTAATCAGTCGATTATTATTTGATAAGGTGAATTAGACTATTAGAAAGTTAAAATATTTATATTAAGAGTAATGATACTCATCTTTACTAAAGATAACCGACGATCATCTTTAATAGAGATTAGGGAGGACATGGTATGGGTTGGTTGCCGTCCGGAACTTTACCATCCCATCTTGCCTCTATCCACGATTAAGGCAGGGGCATGTTCATTGCCCCACCTCGAAATTTTCGTTGTGCCAGTTCAAGCCCCTGATTGGTGCTGATTATTTTAATTTAAGTTAAAATATTTATATTAAGAGTAACGATACTCATCTTTACTAAAGATAACTGATGATCATCTTTAATAGAGATTAGAGATGACATGGGATGGGATGGGTTGGTTGCTTGTCCGGAATTTTACCATCCCATCTTGCCCCCATCCACGATTAAGGCAGGGGCATGTCCATTGCCCAACCCCGAAATTTTCATTGTGCTAGTTCAAGCCCTTGATTCGTACTGATTATTTTAATTTAAATTAAAGTCAACAATTCATTTAAATCACATATTTTATGAGTCGCACAACTTTTCAACCACACATTTCATCAACTTCTATCAAAATTTACTAAAAATTTGATTTTAATTTCCACCAATAGAGGGCGAAGGCGAGACACTGGGGACATGTATTTTTAGGTCAAACTGCTATTTAGACTGATAGCATTATTTATATATTACAAAAAGATCATAATTAATTAATTGCTTTCCGTCACATGCACTAACGTATTTTAAAGGACACAAATTTCAACTAAAATTCTTCACGATGCCGAAAATTACCCCCATAATTTGTGTATATAAATGTGTCTCGTCCCTCCACTTACTTCTCATCCATTAAGAACCACTCTCCACCACCACCGCCGCCGCCGCCGCCTCTCTTTACGTGACACAGACAATATGATTCTGATTTTGATGTTCGTTTCACGTTTATAATCACGCTATGCTTGCTTCATATCCACCTTTGCAGCACGTGAAGTACATCTTTTATTGTACTTCTGCTTTGTCGTTTACATAGTGCCACCCACCCCACCCACCTCCTTCCTCTATATATATTCATCTGTATATCTATATTTTCCAGTTGTCTGTGCGTTGTGAAATATGAGTTGCTTACAAAGCTGGCCAGAACCAGTAGTTCGAGTTCAACATTTGTTGGACAATGGGATAAAAGAAATCCCAGAATGCTATGTCAAAAAACCCTCTGAAAGGCCATATTTCACCGAACCTGCCACCAGTGAAATAAATATTCCGGTGATCAACCTCCAGGACTTGTTCTCCGAGGACGACTTGCTCCGCCAGACAACCGCCAGTCTGGTGGACAGCGCCTGCCGTGAGTGGGGGTTCTTTCAGGTGGTGAACCACGGCGTCAGCCATCAGCTGATGGCAGCCACACGCGAGGCATGGCGCGAATTCTTCCACCTCCCACTTGAGGAGAAACAAAAATATGCGAATTCTCCGAGTACTTATGAGGGTTATGGAAGTAGGCTTGGGGTTGAAAAGGGTGTTTCATTGGATTGGAGTGACTATTTTTTCCTTCATTATCTTCCCATTTCTCTCAGGGATGAGAAAAAGTGGCCCAAACTCCCAGTCTCATGCAGGTAAATTTATTTATTTTTTTCCGGTGAAATCACTCTAGTTGTACATGTTTTATTAATAACAAAAATAAAACAAAATATAAGCTTAGGAGGGAACTAAGTGTGTTCGACCTTTAATTTGATCACGTGGAAAATTATTTTATAATTTGGAGTATCAATTTTGGGTACAGAAATTTGATAATAGATATGTTTGGACACGTTCGAATGACGTATTGGAGAATCATTTCCCAATGAAACTCTCACAGCTAGAGTGTGTTTGACTTTTGAAGCACCAAGGTACATTGGGCAAAGCATATGAAATGTCATGTTTTGTTCCTTTTTTATAGGGAACATACCGTGGTAGTCTACGTTGATGATATCTTTATTACGACCGACCCTTATTGTTTACCTCGTGCACCAAACTTATACCAAAAAGAGAAAGGAAAACAAGACTTTTTTACGGGCTTTTTGAATTATAACTCAGATTAGGTGCAAGTAACTAAAATTTAATTTATTAAAGGAAAAATCTTTCTTTATAGGGAAAATTTAATTGTTAGTTACCCGGAACAATATACAAAAATTTTGGTCTAATACTTTCATGTTCTGTTTAGTGAAAATGGGCTGGCCAGGGTTTCTATTGGTTCTGTGCTGACAGCACCTCTATGGTGGCTTCTTTTTTTTTTCTTTTTAGCTAATTCCCAATAAAAAACTGTCAAGTATTCCTGTAAAAGGCTGGCAGCTCTTTCCTTGTATGCCTAGCAGGGCTCAAATTCTTTAAATTCTTGCAGGGACTTGGTTGGAAAGTACGGCGAAGAAGTGGTTAAACTTGGTGGAAAACTAATGAAGATTTTCTCAAGAAATCTTGGGCTAAAAGAAAATTACCTGGAAGAAGCCTTTGGAGGAGATGAAAAGATGGGTGCATGCTTAAGGGTAAATTATTACCCTAAATGCCCAGAACCAAGGCTTACACTAGGGATTTCATCACATTCAGACCCTGGTGGCATCACCCTTTTGTTCCCAGATGAAAATGTATCAGGGCTACAAGTACACCATAAAAATAACTGGCTCACTGTTAAACCACTTCCTAATGCCTTCATTGTCAACATCGGAGATCAATTGCAGGTTCTCTCTCTCTCTCTCTCTCTCTCAAATCAAATTTAGCTTACGCTTGAGCTCCATTTTTTTATTTTTTTTTGGTTGAAAATGAGTTTTGTAACAGTGAATTCATGGAGAATGTACGTGGCTAAAAAATTGAAAAAAAAAAATTGGATTTACGTGCAAAATATTTTATTGAAATAATGTATGATTGAAAATGAGTTTTTAGATGATGGAGCTCAAAAATGAGGCTTAATTGTTTTTTGATATGCATAAGTTACTACAAGAACGTTTTACGGAAAATTCTCGATTATTTTTGGAAGAACAACCTAAAAAAAGTTATAATAAAAATTTATGTCATTAAAGTGAATTTTTTTGTTGTGGGTTCTCACTTAAGAAATTGTTGGGTAAATTAACCAAAGATTATAATGAAGTTGACAAGCAATTATGTAAACAATAAGGTTGAGGAGTTGATTATTCGCTCTCTTTTTGTCAAGCCCTCTATGGTATTATATCCAAAGAATGAGTGCGATAGAAATATCTCGAGTTGTCTTATTGAGATATTTACAACGGTCCAATTAAAACATTATGCAATCCAAATCAATTTGTACTATCTATAGTTTGAGCTCATAACTCCAACATAAAATAACATTTCTTTGGTCAAATAATATTTCGATAACCTAATGGAAAATTACTTTATATAGAAGTATATGATGTAGTAGTGACCATGATATATATACTACACGAAATTTCACTTTAGCGACGAAAAATTTTGTCTTGAAAAGTCTCCTCACAACGATATGCCATTAAAAGTGACATATCTCCTCACAAATCTCAAATATTTGGTTGATTTTATACATTTACAGGTGCTGAGTAATGCAAATTACAGAAGTGTGGAGCACAGAGTGATAGTAAATGCAGAGAAAGAGAGGGTTTCACTTGCATTTTTTTACAATCCAAGAGGTGACATACCCATAAAACCTGCAGAGGAGCTCATCACAGAGGATCATCCCCCACTCTATCCATGCATGACTTTTGATGAATACAGACTCTATATCAGGACAAGGGGCCCTTGTGGAAAGGCTCAAGTTGAATCCCTAAAATCCCCACACTGATATATATATATATATATATATATATTTAACTTCTTGTTGTCTTTAGTTTCTAATAGTTATGTATGTTTTCAGTGGAATATATTTGGAATATTTTGTGCTAAGTTTTTAATTTGGATTTGCCATAAAGAATATATTAACTTTTGTATGGAGTGTCATTTAACCATTTTCGACAAAGTGGCGATGAAAGATAGACTTTATTAGAGGAATTTTAAAAATAGAGAGAACGTAATGGAAAATACAAGATTTAATTCAATTTAAATAATATATAGGTAGGGAATTAAGTTTCATATAAAAGATTAATCTATTAGGTAGAGTAGCTTAGTTCCATATAAGTCTATGTATGACTTTGTTCGAACTCTTTCATTGCAACCATGGATTTTTTCGGCCATCACGATCTAACTCAAAGCCAGTCACCTTTGTTTAGTTGCAACTCGAGATTGGCTCTGGTATCATTTGTAGAGAATTGAGGTCTCATCTCAAATTTTTAACCTATTAGATAAAGTAGTTTCATCATTTATTGTCAATTGAATACTAGATGTAGGGACTCATACCTGTCCCAAGTCCATTAACTTTTTGTATCTTGTTACATGTACATCATGGGGTACATAATGGGTTACATAATATCACATAACACTCTGTCATTTGTCAGTTTAAAATACAATCAACTTTTTCATCCAATCTTTTTCCTCCACATCATATTATGTAATCCTTTATATACAATTTTGATGTACAAGTAGCAAAATTTTAATTTTTTATAAAGTAAATTTTTTTATATATTAATTTATTATTATTATTCCTCCCTTGGCTCCACCCTTGACTATAATTAGGATTGTGTTCACACTCCCCCAACAAAATGATCGAGCATCGTATTAAATATTTATATGGTAAATGGCCTAAATGCACGTGTGGACGGTGCAGAGTACCGTCCATCCCAAACTTAGTTTTTCTTTCTATTTTTTGTCCCTCATTCTGGCAGTTGAATTTGCTACTTTGTAGTAATAAAATTGGGGAGGTGCTACAAGTACATAAGGGTGTCCATAATGGACACCCGGCACCTCCCCATTGGATGAAGTGCAAGTGGGGTCGGCACTTCATCCAATATGNATGTACAAGTAGCATTTTCCATAAAGTTGACATGAATCCCCACTCTTCCTGTTTCGTGCGTACAACATTTGACGACCACAATAATTATCCCCATTTTTGGATTAACTAAGTACAATGCTCTTCAAGGATTTAAACACTTTTCTTCTCGAAACGAGTATGTTGGACCAAACTAAATTGAAAATAACTAAGAAAGAGAAACATACGATGTGTCATTCAATGGTGCAACTCTTCTCTTGTCGATTATATGATTTGAAAACAATTAAAGAAGACAGACATGCTAAACTTTGGACCTGTTTGGCATTACTTTTGAGAAGTCAAAATGAGTTTTTGAAATCCCAAAAGTTACTTTTGAACCTATTTTGTTAATTTTTTCTAATTAGAAAAATTTTAACTTTCTCTAAAAAGTCTTCCAAAAGAGAGATTTTTTTGTTAAAATTAATTTTCAAACGTCAATTAAGATAGCTTCCACAGAAAGTTCTTTTACAATAAGCAAAAGCTCTGCTAAACGGCTCTTTATACAACCTTGTGACTCTTTCTTGTAGAATTGAGTATAATACAATATATTGACGTTTGATTGTCTATCAGTCCATGAAATAAGCTACACACAACCTATGGAAGTTTAAAATATAAACTTTAATTCAAAAATTATTGATGATTTTTTTGGCAGTTTGCAAGTCGAATTATTGGAAAATTTAGGTTGGTTTATGAGATGAAAAATAATATATATTAAAAAATTAAATTTTTTTCATTGTTGCAACCAATCATTAACATTTTACAATTGACTAATGTAAACCCAATGTCTAGCACTTAAATCGCACGTTTTATTGGACTTTAATTATAAGTTGCATTCATGCGAGTAGACAGTCTACTTTTCTCCAATAAAATAAATTATATCGTTTATAATAAGGCAAATTTATGCAGGTAAAAGAGACAAAGACTTTACAATTATAAAGAAAGTGACACAATACAATTATTATGCAATAAAATTACAATTTGGTTTCCGTCGCTATATTTGCGCTCTTTGGGTAAAATCGGCTAAATTTTCTCTTGAACAAAATGATAATCTAATTCAATATATTTGATTTTCTTAGGATCGATAAACACGATTGACTGCAATATAAAGTGTCACATTTGCAGTTTTAACTTTCAAGATATAGTATGGAGAGATTGAACCAAAATCCTCAATAAAAAAATTTAACTCTCCTAACTCACATTTTTAAAATTTTAGACAAATAATTCAATTGATAATGAAAAAATACATTAACCAATTAAGCCCGTGTTTGATTTTCTTTAAACTAAAACTCTTTATTTTCCATATTCATTTTCAACCATACATTCACACAATAAAATATTTTGCACATTTTTTTTTCCTATTTTTAAACCACACATTCTCTAAAAAAAACCACTATTCAAAACTTCATTTTCTCTCAATTTCTCTTTATAATGGCTATCAAACAGAGACTAAGAATATTAAATATTTTATATATATCGTCCTTTTTAAGATTAAAACATCAAGTCTTAACATGGTATCAAAACCCATTAAACTTCAACATCGATTCAATTAAGACTCAAAAACATTAGCATACGAATTTCATGATTGGTCTGCTAAAGGGAGCCACCATCTTGCGGTGGCATGTTAAAAGATAAAATCTTATATCGAATAAAGATGAAAATATAAATCAATTTATAAGGGTTTTGACTACCCCTCTTAATAAGGTTGATCTTTTAAGATAGAATCGCAAGTCTTAACATGGTATCAGAATTCATTAAGCTCTAACGAGCAATTTGATCCGATTAAAACTGAAAAAGTGAGCTGCGATGGCATGTTAAGAAATAAAATCTCACGTTGAATAAAGATGAAAATATAGACCAATTTATAAGGGTTTGAACTACCTCTCTTAATAAAATTGACATTTTAAGATGGAACCCCAAGTTTTAACATGGTATCAGAACACATTAAGCTCCAACAAGCAATTCGATCTTATTAAAACTCAAAAAATGAGCACATGAATTTCAAAATTAGTTTGCTCAAATGAGCTACCATCTTGTAGGGGCATGCTAATGGATAGAATCCATAATCGAATAAAAATAAAAACATGCACAAAAATTCAGGTAGGTTTTTACATAATTTTCAGTTCATAGCCTTACGCATAAATTCTCTCTCTAACTTAAGTATGGAGGGGTGACGAGAACCCATCTCGATGCCTTTGTTTCAGGTACTGAAAGATTCTGATCGTGTTCATTCTCAACCCTCAAACTCGAAAATCAATATGTACGATTTTTTATAGCATAACTAACAAATTAATTTTTTAAAGATATTATGCTTCAATTATATAGCATGGTATATGTAAAGGGATAATTTTGAAACTATAACAAACATATATATAAGAGTTTGAATTACTTCTCTTAACAAAACTAACCATTTATGTAAAATCCAAAGTTTGGATATGTTATCAGAATAAATTAAAATTAAACGAGTAATTTGATCTGTTTAAAGCTCAAATAAGCATTTGGATTCTAAAACTGATTTGCTCAAACGAACTACCATCTTCGGAGCATGTTAAGAAATAATTCATATCGAATAAAGATCTAAACGTAGATGACTTTCATAAGTCTATCAAAGATCACTCAAAGTGGTTGTTTAAGTATTTGAGTTCGATTATAAATAAAGGAAGAACTCAAGATGATGTAACGCGTATGATTTTGAAAAGTTCTTAATTATTCAAAATTGTACAAACCATAAAGAATTCTCCATCTCGATGATTAAGTACAAACCAAATATGATCTAAGATACATAAAGATCTCGATTATTCAAGATTGTATAAACCACATATCATCCCGTCTTCATGATTAAATACAAATCGAACATGAACTAGATGGATAGATTATCACTCGACGTAGTATGGTCGATATTATTTAAAAAATACTACAATCTGACCATTATAACAGTGTCAATATTAGTTTGCTGCAACATTTGACCTAATTTAGAGGGTTGTATAAAGAAGATGGCAGCAATGGGGACTGCAAGGTGCCAACACTCCATGGACAAAACCCTATTTCATCATTTGCTGCAAATGGATTTTCTTCAAGAGGAAACACATTAAAATTTGGTAGCATTTCTTCATGGATTTTGAACTTTTTTGGTGCTCGAAATTCGTCTTGGAATCCCTTTGTTTCAACTTCATAATCAGATTCAAATTCCTTTTCATTTGATTGATCAGATTCTTCACTTAGAGAAGGCAGTGATAGTACAGGAGAAGAATGAGGCTTGTTTGGCTTAGTACTAGGTACCCCGTTCTTGTATTCCTCGAAAATACGGTCCATAAATCTTCTTTGTGCTTCAATCTTCATATTCAAGCTCTTTTGAACCTATAGAAAAATGAGTTTATGTACATAATTTTCTTGTTATGGGAATCTTGTTGGTGAAATAAAGGTATTCTTATGCAAATTCACTTAAGCTGCACAACGTTTTAGTTGAGTTGTTTCGTCTTGAACAAGACAATTCACGAGATTTCGTTGTGCTGATTCTTTGATTTTTCTTTCAATTTGAATCTCCTTAAAGAGAGACTTAATGTTTATGAGTGTGTGCATTTTGATATCGATTTTGTAAAGTATATATACCTCAATTTGATCGTTCCATCGTCTATGTGCTTCCATTTGTATTTTTAGTGCTTCATTTAGCTGAGCACCTCTACATCAACATCGATATACATATATTACTAATAACATGGTGAAGTTGACGAAGCAAATATTGAAAAATCTTCATATTAATAAACAAGAAACTCACGATTTTGTGCTGAAATTTGGCAATTCTTTTGATATACTTCTTCGTTCATTTTTGTCTTCTGCGTGTCACGAGATATAGAATTTTATATTTAAACAATGAGAAATTTGAGAAAACAAGAATTAGAAAATAATCAAGTCGACTCACTGTGGCCACCTTCTAGAGTGAATATTGACATCCTGTATTTCTGTAAAAGTGATGAATTACTCATATTATAGTATGTTATATTTCAAGGAAATATGTTTATATATTAATTAAAAAATGAAAAAATAAATGATACTTGATTCAAATGTTTGTCGCGGTAAGTGAGTTGAGTTCAAAATATTGTGAGACGGTTCGATTTCTATCTAAAACTAGTATCACGTGAAAACAATCCCACATGGTATGTTGATATCGGCATTCATAAATAACGTTTGGTTCTTCTTCTTTTGGATAATATTATAGTTTAATATGTGTACAAAACAACTAAAAACTAAGTCGTAGTCCCCATAAGTTTAGAGTTAGTCGTGTGAATCCTTCTTGGTCACTTCCAATTGCTGCATCTATGGGAAGAGTTTACTATATGCGGACACAAGTGCTAGATTCCGTGAAGACTAATCATACTCTTCCTCAACCTTGATCGACCGTCACGGTAAAGTTGACGGAAGATTGAATCACCTTAATATTCACACTATATAACCGATCTGGTAGGGAGCCATTTTTTGTATACAAGAGACGCGTGAAGAAAAATAATTGTATTCTTCTTCGTTATCGTGAAAATCTGTAACAAGAAGTGAACATGACTCTTAAATTGAGGTTGAACCTGAACCACTGTAATTTTGTGCTTTTGCTCCTTTTTTTTTATTGCTTTTCTAATTATTGTGGATCTCAAAACTAGAGATGAAGAGTTTAATCCATTAAAAGTTGGATAATGCATGTTTGAGAGAGAGAGAGAGAGAACCTGTAAGTGGCTTTTCACATGATACATAGTTAGTCCAGGAATTGCCATTGCTTTCAGAATTCCTTTTGGTGTAGCCCCTGGATGATCATAAGGTGCACATAGAAATTTATTCACAAAACCAATGAATGCACATTAACTTAGACATAATTTTCGATAATCTCACGTACTATCTGGTCCACCGATCTGATTAACTGCTTTCTCGAACAATTCATGCAATTCGTTCGTCCATTTTAACCGCTCTTTCAACGCGCCAGTCGACCTACTGGAGCCCATGTTGCAACCATGTGACCTTGCAAACTTGTCAGGCAAAGAATGAGTAATAGTGCTCCACTTAAAAAGAATATATTCAGATAAAAACAACACTACAGAAACAAATTTCCAGGAAAGATATTAGCAGGCGATAGCACTAAGATAAGATGATATGTGCAGAGATACCACCATGAAATGTCTGCAACTGACGGATCAAACCAAGAAAAAAGAGTCCAAAATTCCCAAATTTCAAGCTCATTCTCTTGTTTGTATCACCTGGTGAAAAAACCTAAAAATTACAAACAGGAACATGTTTCAAAATGTCTGACAGATTCGTAATTTTGCCGCTTGCACAGTATGAAAATCTTCGATAAAAACAAATATACAAGACACAGGAGAGAATGGGTCTAGGCATTTGTCCTTCTCTGCCTGAGTCATGAGAAATTTCTCTTCATTTCGACCCAAGAAAACATGACTTGCAAACGATATACTATTTATAACGTGTCAAGAAATCAAAGATTCTTTTATATTAGCTTTAATAGCATAGGAATAAAGCACAAAATTGAGGAGTTGAACTCTGTCCCTACTGCAATCAACTGTTATAAACATCACAAGAGATGTCAATTACAAATAGTAGAAAGGTAATATTGCTATATAAATTTGTCAACCACCGAATTAACACTACAACTCCTCAGTTGATTTAGTAACCAATCACTACTGCCTGTTTCGCTTCGTGCAAGAAGGACATTTGTATTGCTTTATATTCTCGGCTTTAGCAGGAGTTATCTTCACACATTTGCCATGGAACCACTGTTCACAAATGTCACAGCCAATCCAGAACTCGTCTGCATCGTAATTTCCACCACAGCTTCCACATAGTGTTTCGCTATGTTCATCGTCCTCCTCCTCATAGCTTTCATCTGCCAGTTTGGGGTTGCTCTTCATCTGACCATCACTAGATCGCTGCAAGGAATCGAGCTAAATCAATTGCAGGTCTAAGAGCAATCAAACATCGTGATCATGGGGAAGCTCAAAAGCCAAATGAAATCCTTGGAAGAGGTCAGGGTGCAAAAAATACACTGCCTCAGCCAAAACTAAGTTTTAACAAGTATCAGTACCTAAATCTTCTTGTGAAATTTAAATTAATTTCACCTGTGCCTTCACCCAACCTTAGGTTTGCCTCAGGAGCAAAAAGGACAGAATCCAGAAAAATTATATCTATAGTGAGACATATATGTTTGAGCCAACCCTACCTTTTTGTTGCCTCTGGATCTGCTTCCGCTATCTGCGGTTGCCTTGTCTTTTACTGGCTTCCTTTCAGTCACAACTTCAAAGACTGTGGGCAGATCATTGATCAAGCTGAACAGGCGTTTCCTGCAAGAACAGAAAGAAATCACAGGCCAAAAGTGTGGTTCCTTGTCTGAAAATGCACGTCCCAAAAAGAAAATCTATAAAAACATTTAACCACAATTGATGCCAGTAATTCATCTGTAATCAGAAGTTAGCAGTCCTAAATGAAAGTAAAAACTAGCAAAAAACTGCAAACGGGAATCCACACTGAAACACCAAATATCAATACTTTAGAATGCTTGTCTTTACTTGTCTCCTGGCTACACATCATGTGATATGCACCGGAGCGAGGAGGTAAAATAATTTTCTCGACGTCATTTCAATGTGTTCAAGTTCCTACATACATCCCCCAAACTGTAATTCAGGGACTGGTCCCAGTATATATGTACTGCTACAAAGTCAATTAGTTCAACTGCAAAAAGCAAAAGATATAGATAGTGCCATCAAAATCATGAGCCCGAAACACTTTTGAAGCTTGTGGTCGGAGTAAGAGAGAAAATTATTGGTATGTTATGGAACAAATTAGATACGAAGCATTCCTGGACGACATCAGACATGCATAAATGAAGGAGAATTTGAAGCTGTGCCATTGCTACTTTCAAGGTTCTTTTAACAGACTTTTGAAGCTTGTGGTCCGAGTAAGAAAGAAAATTATTGGTATGTTATGGAGCAAATTAGATAGGAAGCATTCCTGGATGACATCAGACATGCATAAATGAAGGAGAATTTGAAGCGGTGTCATTGCTACTTTCAAGGTAATAACACATTCATGTATCTTTTCCTCATTAGAAGTTGTATTTCTGCCACTACAAGTGACCTTCTACCACATGTTTAGACAAAGTATAAACCAACAGAAGGTGAATGGAATACAGTAAATCAAAGATTTTGATGAGTTTGAGCTGGATACAAGTTAAAATTGATCTCTCCAAAGACTTGACTCACTTCATTGTCACATCTGATAAAGTTCACTTACCCAGGACCAAAAAAATATCAATGTGAGGAGGAGTTTCAAATTCCTTTATCCGACATAAAAAACTAGCAATGCTTGACTTTTAAAGTCAGCCAAATGCAGATATATGTCGATCAATCAAGATCTACATGCCCTATATTGTAATAACAATGTCCAATCATGGTCCAATAGAGTGAGAAATACTCAGATGAGAGAAACTTAAGAATGCATAAAGTTTTGAACTTTGTTTGAGAATTAATAATGAGGTTTTCTTTAGCAGAATCAGTCGAGGTTGGAATGCAACAACAGTAGTTTGTAAATCTGAGTGATAAACACTGCACCGAAAGATTTGCATGTACGATTAGCATTTCACATTTCTTAAAGTTCATCTATCACTAGAATATGTTTCTAAATCTCTTGGTCATTATATAAGTAGACACGTCTCCAGCACTTTATTTGCCTCCACAGTTTTCATGATGGTACTTAAACCTTGACCTTAGTTTCTGCACAAGACAGTCCAAATTGGTTTCTTTATTATGTTACAACCATGTCATAGACTACTTAAATCATTTTGTATCTTTTAGTCCACAAGAAAAGCAATATATGTAGCATCATAGAGATCCCTAGAAATCTTCATATAAATCGAACGACCAAAACTATTTTATGCAGTCACAGAGCAGACAATATCTATTCATCCCGACTTAGCATCACCACCTCCTATGTTATCAACTTTTTTTCAATTAAAAAAAAAAAAGAAAACAAAAAGCTCTTAATTCTCTCCATATGAGCTTTCTAATATCTAGGGACTGGTGAAACTTGCACAAGGCTAGTCAGCAGCATCCTCGCCATCAAACGGTATGCAGAGATGTAACTTATGCGCATTGTCAGACAAGTCAACGTGTTGAAAGATATTAAAACAGGAAAAAGACGATAACTATTTGAGGTCCTGAATATTCATAGATCGCTACAATTTTTTACAGAATTCAGCTTCAAATAGAATGTTCTTTATCTTGTATGTCACAGACATCATGCAGAATACAAAAAATATGTGTAGTGGGAAGTAAAAGGAAAAAGTATGATATCAACTGTCCGTGCATGCTAGGCAAACTGGATTGCAAGTAATTAATTAAACAAGTCACCTCATATTAGTATCATCACGCTCAAGCATATAACAGGCGAAAGTGACAATATAGTTATCTTGGGTGAGCTTGGAGAAAATTCCAATGAACAAGCTTAATTAACAACCAACCAGATGTGTGGTTTGATTCAGGCTCCAAAATCTTACCGCCAATTTTCCAGTTGGGTGTTATTTGCAATATTACAGAATTAGGCGTGAGCAGTCAAAGGGCCACAACAACCTAAAGTAAACACAGAAACGTTCTATACTTTAGCTAATTAATGTTTAATATTACTATGTAAATCAAATTTACTATTTTAAAATTTTGAGATTTTGGAACTTTATTAATTTAATATTGTTCGATTAATCAGGCATAATTTTTTCTTGATCTTTTCACTGACCTATTTGATGAACAAAGAAAAACAAAACTGAAGAAACACATCCATGGTTCTCTCAGTTCAATGCTGTTTCTAAAAGGTGTGGAGCCTAATCAGTCTTGAAAACGACTCGGAGAGTTGCTCAAGGAATTTTATAGTTCACATAAATAATCTAGAATTCATGAACAAGAAGGCTAATCATCATCCACAGATAAAAAAAACCAATTTCATTTGGGTTTCGAGTAGCCTGGAAATATCATGCACCTTTCATTTCGGTTGAGCCGGGCTCCAAGATAGAAAGCCACGGAGAGCAACCAGCAATCACTGTGCACGGAAATTAGTGAAAGCCAATCTTTGCGGGTCATTCCATCCCTAGCAAAATTGATCCCAAGTGCTGGCTCTGGTAGCTCAGGTGGGACTTCTTCAGCTGGTAGGTTTACTTCCCAAGTTTCATTTGGATGTCCATGCAGACACAAGTTCTCCTTTTCTATAAAATTGGTAATCCCAAAACCAAAAATGAATATCTAGAGAAATTAAAAACCAAAAATCATGAACAATTGAAGGAACTGAACCGACTTAAGGACTATATGCTGAAAAGAGTACTTGACCAACTAAACAGACAGATCTTCACTCCGTCTGTTTTTTATAGTATAACAAGAAGATAAACCAATAGTTAAACTTACTATTCATATTCCAATGCTTAAGAAACTGAGTAACTAACACAATCAAATTTAGCATAAAAAATGCAAAACAGAAAACTCTTGTCCCACCTCAAGTAAAGAGTAAAAATAATAGTTACAACGGCCAAATTTAGGTAAATCCATTCCCACAGTATACATTCCCAGCGGAAAATACTTTCTTCGTGGAATACAGATAACTACAGGAAAATGGGGGGAAAAAGAAATAATATTTCTGCGCAATTCTTTTCACTGCATTAAAAAAAACACAAATTGTTCAAAAAAGGAGGGATATCATCAATTGCCCGATTCCAGAAGGAAGCTATTGTTAAAGCTATAAAATTTCTATAATTAACTTTCAATATTAACAAAAGGCAGCTCAATTAACCTTCAAATTTCAAAATAAACAAAATCCATAATCAAACAAAAATCCCCAAAATTCACAATTTTCACTATCTCTTAACAATCATTATCGAACTCAAAAGGTCAATTTTGATGTACATGAAATAAGAAATTCACATATATCAAAATGAAAGAAAAATAAATTAAATCTGAAGTTAAAAAAATAAATTAAATTACCTGGATCACAGAGACGGTAAAATTCATCCACATCTGTAAAAACCAAAAAGAAAAAACAATTCCATACTAAGTTACATATTTACAAAAAAAAAAAATTCCCATGTTCTTGTAAGTACGTATTCAAATATACAGAGTACCGCAAGTTAAAGCACGAATAATTCCCCCACGACGAGCGCTGTAATCTTTGAAGATCTCCTCTACAGTCCGGGGGCTTGAAGAAACTGAAGCCATTTCAGTATACAAATTATGGGATCTAAAATCTATTGAGTAATTATTAACAGTTTACTCCATAGATTGAAAGAATTGTATGAATTGGAAATGCAGAGAGAAACAGGAAGAGGGTTGAGTGTGCATGTAACGGGAGAATCAAAAATCAGAAAAAATTGCAGTGGTCAATTGTTTTTCACTTGATATCCAACTTTCAAATTTGTGACACTTTGGTCCTTCAAAAATTATTTGAGATGTAAAATTAAAATTGATAAAACGATTTCAAATGATAAAATAAATTTCACTCGATATGACGTTATCCATTAATTTTGTCATACTTCACCATCATTTTTTGTTGACTCGTTTTTTCACAATTTCACTCTTGCTAACGCCTCACCTATCTATTTCAATTTCGTAATAGATTCTCTTTTACATATTTTTTCTACCTTAACACGGGATGACACTTGAAAATAGGTACAGATGGAAAAAAGGAGACAACATGAAGATAGACAAGGCGCTACAAAAAGCTGTATACCAATGTGCCAACAAAACTCTAGGCAACCAACTTGATAAAATTTAATGGGTTGGGGACTTCGTCGAAATTTCCCTCAAAAAATTTAGAAAAAAAAAAAAGTCAAGACCCGTTTGGTGTTGATTAAAATTATACTAAAATTTTTAAATTTATGATTGAAAAATTGTGAATTTCATAAAATTTATAATTAAAATTAATTGTACATTTTTGAAATAAACAATATTGTTTACAATAATATCGCGTAAAAAATAATATTGTTTAAAATAATATAATTTAATTAGGCTAAAAAATCTCATTAAATGGGTAAAGTTTATTTCAAGTAAACCTTGGTGGGGTCCATTTTGGTGTCACGAACTGAACAAGTGGACTCTCGTACAATTTGGCCAGCTAGATGAACACAACCAATTTTTTAAGTCAAAATGTAAGTTGTTTAAAATCTACGTCAACGAGATTCATTTAGACCCCATTTGGCTTAAATTAAAAATTATAATTCATTTTTATTTTATTTTTATCAATCACACATTTTTCAATAAAATAATATTACACGTAAATTCAAAAAAATTTCCTTTTTTTTTTTCACTAAAAAATTATTATTCTTCTCATTATAATGTAAATAATGGAGGTTAAACGAGAGCTTACAAACTGTCTAGGTAATAATTAAGGTTCGACTTCTTAATATTTCAATTTTTAACCTTCAAAAGTCCACTTGGATCCTCAAAAACCATCAATGTATGTTTACTTCATACATGATTTAAAAGTTGGACGGCAAAACTGTAAAACAACTTTAAGTTACGTGAGAATTGCATTGAAGTTTATCGTCAATCTATATTGGTAGTTCCCGTCACATAGTTGAGGTCCTAAAACCAAACAACCTGAAAGACTGGGGACGACAACACGCTCTTAGAGTATCTCCAAGAGGCTTTATTTTTAAAATGTATATTTTGTAATTTAGGGAGCATCTATAATTTAGTGGGTAAAAAACTTTAAATACTTTAACATGCTCTTTATATTTAACATTTAATTTTACTACTACCAAAAAATATTTATTATTTTTTTCTATTTTTTATTTTTACTGGCTTCCATCCAAATTATTATATTATTTTTTCATTGAACATTGAATGCATATAATTGTAAATTGTGAGTCTGGCTCTCTAAATTTAGATAGTTAAATTCACTCTTTATTTTAAAATATTAATTTAAAGAGTCCGTTGGAGCTTAAATGTTAATGGTTGACTCTTTAAAATAAAAAGTGTGGTATAGTAAAAATCACCCCTACAAAAAATTTTATATACACGAGTCCGTGTATTACATAAATAATCATGCCTAGACATGTGGGACTATTATTACGCCTTGCCACTGAGGCTCAAATCAAAGTGCCACCTAGCAATCCATGTAAGTAGGAAATTCAACAAATACCTAACTGGTCAAATGTAAAGAAATCATATGAATGACTGAAACTCTTATGCCGAAGTAGTGCATAAATGGCTAAAGTGCGTGAGTCCAAAGACTACATAAAGAAATGGAAGAAGTTGAAACTCTTCACACAGAAGACCAATGCAAAGTCTCCTCCAACAGAGGCACTCAATTCACCCGAAACTCATGAAACTGAAGATGTCTCTTACAAGATATGTAAACAATTTTTAGGAATTATTGATATAACGTTTGTAATAAAGAATGTCAAGTGTGTCAACCTAATATATAAGGCGATTGACCCATTGTCAGTGTATTTATTGTACGATAGACAGTAATGTGAAGTCTTAGTCAAGAAGATGGGCCACGTGGTTCTGATCCAACAGACACCACGTCAATCGAAACACTATAAATAGACCATCTTTATAACTAGAAAATGATTTTGGGATTCCTAGACTTTTGACTATTTAGCTCTTATCCTTGATAATACAAATGGTCTTGAAAACTCTATACATATCATCTTGCTTTTTTCTATATACATTAGTTTGATCCTTAATTGGTTTACTTTGGTATTTGATTGGTGACTGTTGTTAGCTCAATCATTTTTGTTCCATTTGTCGGTACTTGAACACTTTTGTTTCACGCTTTGAAGTATTCTCCGCGTCCACGTTCATCCCACTTCTTACAGGTGTTTCGATCAAAATGCGCTGGAATTTGTTTGAGTTGGCGTGAGCGAGCTCGACATCTATTGTCCACGTAAGCATCACGTTTTTCAAAATCAACAGAAAGCATCTTATATTTAAAGAGTTTCTTGAAAGTGCTCTTAAACTTAGTAAAAACACGTTTTTATGAAAAACTCCAAAACAATTGATTAAGATAAGGAAGCAGATAGGGAGAGGCAAAGAGATGTCAATTCAACTAAACTAGAGACATCAACCTTAAACTATGCTAAATAACCTCAAACATTTTGTGTTTTATTTTCCCAGGATAAGTTTTAGCCCTTGTTTGGGCTCCATTTAAAAAAAAAAACATTTTTCACTTTCTTATTTTCAACTACATCTTATTCAATTAAATAATATTACAAGTAAATTCAAAAATTTCCTTATTTTTTAACCACACATTCTCTAAAATATTACTATTCAAAAATGCATTTTTTTCCCCTCAAAATGTAATTTTAATGGACCCCAAACATATTTATAATTTGTTATGTTGTACTCATTTATTTAACTAGCTACTTTGGAATATGTATATTTTAATGGATCTAACAATAAACAGAATAGAGTGACAAAAAATGATTCATGTAGTCGACTCTATATTTACAAAGAACAAGGTGTAATTTGTTCTCTTGATGCTGAGTAAGACAGTTTTCCGAAAGTCTCTCTTATCGAGTATTGCACACCGAAAATGCATTTGAGCATAAATTGGTTAGCAAAAGAAATTTTAGTAGCATCAAATATTTTATAAACATCGTCATCAAAGCAAGAAAAAAACTATTGGGAATGTGAACTCACCTATGCTACTTTAGCTTGAAGATGTGGAGTAAGATAGTCTTCAGGTATTTTAATTAAGGAATATTCAGATGTTACAAAAGTCTCTTATTGCTTGCAAAATGCGTCTTATGCGCTTGGAAAAGATGGGCTAGCAAGAGGAGTTAAATGGTGAATCGGGAAGCTAAGCCTTACAAGCAGGAGGCTTTCACGAGTAAAATTTTACTATTGTAAGAAGTTAAATAACTTCGTTGTAACCAATGATCGAATTCTACTCCATTTTAAATAGTCAATCCTTAAAATTATTTTACAAGAGACTCTTTAAAATAATATTTTAATTTAGAGAGTGAGAGCCAAACTCATTCTATATAATTAAATGCATTCAAAATATTTCAATTTTCGACGTAAAAAAAATAATATAATAATTTGAAGGAAAGCTAATGAAAATAGAAGATATGAAAAAATAATAAGTGTTAAATATAAAGAGTTTTTTTGGAGTACTTAAAATTTTGTACTCTTTAAATTTATAGATGTTCTCTAAATTATAGAATATATTCATTAAAAATAAAGAGTTTCTTGGACATACACTATGCCCCGTTGGGTGGAGATTAAAATCTAGTAAATTTTGATAAAAGTTACGCATTTAATAAAATATGCAATTAAAAATAAATCATTGATTTAGATTTAAATTAAAATCTAGGTTTTAATTCATACGCTATTATATTGATACAATTGTTGTAACATGCTCTTTAAGTACATGTTTGGCCCTTATTAAAATTATAATTCATTTCTCTATTCTTTCTTATCAACTACACATTTTTCAATAAAATAATATTACACGTAATTCTAAATTTTTTTATAAGAATATATTTTAAATAGTGAAAAATGTATTTTAAAAATAGAGGGTGCACTGACTAAACCAGGGATGAAATGGCTGGCAACCGATGTACCCAATCATGTAAAGCTAATACAAATATTTAAAAAA